>MU184625.1:5742-27505 GCA_016904865.1 Pissodes strobi | reverse complement strand
TGTCGGCTAGAGGATTCATTACTCAGGCCTGTACCCACTACTTTGTCGCTGGAATCAATAAGGACGCTAAGTTTGAATAAACTGTCTATTATGTTATTTTGCATATAATTACCTTTGGACAGGTCTTTTGGATCTGGAGCACATTCTACACTAAATTCAGCCAAACATCTTACCATATGATTAAAGTCAAACAGATCTACAGTCATCTCACTTTCGGTTACTCTTAAGTAGTAATGAATCTAAAAACAGAACAAATCATTTTAGTCAATTCAAAACTAAGGTAATTATTCAATTTGGCAATTTGTGGAGGAATATGATACAATACATTTTTATTAAAAATATTATCATGTACAGAACACAACCCCGACAATTGAATGAGCATGCGTCACTATTTAAAAAAAAGTTACATTATTAAAAGCAATAATGATGAAATGATATTTCGTATTTAATGTTTAAAATTATCGCTCAAAAATATCACTAAGGCAAACAAAAACAACAGAATGTTTTAAAAACGGTGCATAAAAAATCTTTAATTGTGTAGGATTCTAAGTCTAACAACATTCTAAAATGTTAAAATTAATTGCTGACTGCACTTTTTGCGTAACTTATTAAACATTTTAACACAATAATATGTGGCGCCCCTTCTCTGTTGAAGTTAGTCTGTGTGTTTGTACGTTGCACTGAGCAGATATAGTATCGAACGAATGGTCGTTCTCATATTTGATACATTTTCTATTGTTTTTAAATATGAGAATAAGATACTCGCAAATATGCAGAGCTACAAGAGACGGCATATCCAACTATTCCGTCCCATCCCTTAGGTTATACACACTGCCCTCTACTGTTTTACAAAAACCTGCTGTGCTCACTCCCCAAAGATATTATTTCCAAAGC
The DNA here is from genome assembly GCA_016904865.1 of Pissodes strobi. Lineage (NCBI taxonomy): Eukaryota > Metazoa > Arthropoda > Insecta > Coleoptera > Curculionidae > Pissodes > Pissodes strobi. Next base: position 26,611 of record MU184625.1, on the reverse strand, counting down.
GTAACCGTAACCTGTTTTGTGATCTTCCTCATAAGAATGATTATGGTCAAATTTCTCAAAATATAATAAAAACAAATAACAAACTTTCATCTGTTGTGGATAAGTTAAGATGTTTTTCTATTAATATAGATTTTCTCCATGTTTCTAATAAGTTATATTTTAATAAGTTTTGGCATAATAGCCCCTATTTAAACAAAAAGGGTGTGTCAAAAGTGTCTTCGCTAATAAGGATAAGCATTGGTAATTTTCATCGGACTAGCAACTGTAATAACCTAAGATACATTGATGTTGTCTCATCAGACAAAAAAATAACTCTGCAGAAAACATATTGTGAAGGGAGTAAGGGTACTGATATTGTATCTGGCGATTTTTTATAAGTAATGCAGGTAGTGTACAGGGTTAGTCATTATAAATGGACACCTCCCTTAACTTGGTTATTTTTAAAGGTACACAGCTTATTTTTATACCGACTTGTAGGTATTCATCTTAATTTTTTTATTAGTTATGAAAATAGTATACAGGGTGTCTCGTAAGCAAACACCAATATAAAGTTAAATTTTTTTAATGGAATTCCCTATAAACAGTTGAAAATCGGTACTTTGGCTACTTTTCATCTTGGTAGCAAGAAGATCATTAGAGATGGAGTAAAATGAATTTCGCATTCCTATCTTAACTTTTCAAGAGCTATTTGACGGTACTAACTGGCAGGCGGTACCATGGGTATCAAATCTGGTACCTCGGTAGGTACCATCAGTTAGCACCATCAGATAGCTCTTGAAAAGTTAAGATAGGAATGTGAAATTAATTTTACTCCATTTTTAATGGCCTTCTTGCTACCAAGGTGAAAAGTAGCCAAAGTATCGATTTTCAACCGTTTATAGCTGTGAAACTACTAACTCTAGAGGTATAACATCATACATAAAATATGCTTAGAATTTTAAGTAGAATCCAAAAATGCAATAATATACAAGGTGTTCCTTTTTAAAAAAATTAACTTTATATTGGCGTTTGCTTATGGGCCACCAGTATAATATTTTCATTACGAATAAAAAAATTAAGATGATTACCTACAAGTCGATAAAAAAATATCTCTCTCTTTTTAAAAATAACCAACTTAAGGGGGGGGGGGGTGTGTGTGTGTGCATTTATAATGAATAACCCTGTACTTCTAACTGGTAAAAAAATTAATATTTTTTTACTAAATGTACAAAGTTTAAGAAATAAAATGAGTGAATTTACTATATTTATTCACAGCCTGGGAGAGCCTAATTTCGTGTTGTTGACTGAGCATTGGTTAAAGCCTGAATAGACATGTTTTATACGGGGTTAGTTTGGGTTTAGTATCGGTTTATTGTCGAAGTCAGTTAGGACATGGACATGATCTTGATTAAAAGTGTGAAAGAGTTTTTAGAGCGACTGTCAAATATTTAGGTCTCTTCCAGGGTTATAATGTCTGGGAATCTTAATGTGAATTATTTGATTGATTGTTGATTCTCAGAGTTTGAAGAACATGTTATTGAATTTTCGCATGCTGGTTGGTCAACCAACTCGCATTTCCGCATACTCAGAAAGCTTAACTGATTATGTTTGCTTGAATTTTGCAGACCAAACGGATACTGACACAACAGTTACTCCTTCAGGGCTGTCAGATCATGAGTCTATTTTGGTCAAATTCACAATCAACAAATTGAAACCATTGAAACAGGTTAGGTAGGTATGGCCGAATATATAGCACATTGAACTTCAGAAAGTTCCAAGAGTTATGCAGTGAGACAAACTGGCAGGTGGTCTTTGATTCTTCGAATTTCTTGACTGGTTTTAATGTTCTATATAATTTAAAAAAAGCTTTCCCTTTGCGTAAAGTAAAAGAGAAGAGAATAAAACTATGGGCCACAGTAGGTATAAGACGATCCACCACTAACCTAAGATCTTTGCATACTATTAGAAAGTATACAAATTGTCAATTTATGGATGCTTATTTTAATAAATACAGAAGCGTCTACAGGAAGGTAATAAAGGCAGCCAAGGAAGCTTACTACAGTAGCAGGTGGCACGGTGCAAGTAACAAAATAAAAGAAAATTGGAATATTGTTAATGAGTTAAGAGGTAATTTAAATTCTTATAATCGGGTTTCGATTAACAGTGATATGTTAAATGAATTTTACTGTAGTATACCTGAAACTCTGACTGCTGCTCTCCAATCTAGAGTAGATCCTATGTCTTATTTAAGATAAATCTCTATTTCTGAGTCGTTTTATTTGGCCCACATGGATATGACGGAACTCTTGGGAGTCTTTCACTCAATTAAAAATAGAAAGTTATCAGGAATCGATGAAATATCAATGAGAGTGCTTGAGGCTCTTCCTGAGCGAGCTCTTGTGGTTTTGGTTGACGCAATAAATGAATCTTTTGATTCTGGGGAATTCCCTTCCTGTTTAAAGACTGCAGTGGTCAGACCGCTTTATAAGGGGCGATTCAGATGTCCCCGGAAATTTCCGTCCCATTTCTTTACTCCCATCGCGGTCCAAAATTGTTGAGAGGATTGTCGGGGAAAAAGTTTTGAAGTATTTCAGAAAGCATATCTTAAGTAAGAATCAATTTGATTTTCAGGAGGCAAGGAGCACTTTCAATGCAATTTTTCACTTCTTGGACAGTCTCTACTTAAGCTTGAATGATGGAGACGTGGCTGCAGCGGTATTCTGTGATTTTTCTAAAGCGTTTGATTGTGTCAATCATAGAATGCTGCTTGAGAAGCTCTCACTATGGTTTTAGGGGTGTTGCCCTGAAGTGGTTTGAGTCGTACCTTGGGGACAGAAGTCAGACAGTTAAGTGTAATGGTAAAGTTTCTAACTTGCTCAGGATTGATCATGGGGTACCTCAAGGATCTGTGCTTGGTCCCCTCCTTTTTCTTCTCTACATAAACGACTTAACTCTATTGAATATTCAATTGATTGGGTGTAGAGCCTTGTAGGCCTCTTTTTAAAGAATTAGGTCCTAACTCTCCCCTGTTTTTTGCAGACAGTTTGTTGGATCTTTAAAAAATCCAGACCTTCCAACTCTGACTTAGCGGCTGCCAGACATTATAATACTAGACAGGCAAATAAGCTCCGATTACCTATTAGTTCTAGTACACTTACTAAAACCCTCAAATTTATGAAGGCTTAAAAATGTCAATCAGCTCTGAGCGTCATTTAACATTTTTGCAAGCATGAGAATTTTTGTGTCATGTCATGTCAAAAACGAACGACATCGGTTCCGAAAGAATCCTCGCTTGTAAGTGGTCTTCCTCAGAGCAGTATCGCACACCGATCCACTCAATCACAACCCGTTGTGTTCAATGAATAAAGAAAAGGAAGGAAGGAGCAAAATACATATTGACATTTGACCGGAATGGTTCTTGCATATGGCCACCCAGATTACCAGTGGCGTCTCCTAAAACAATTGCGCAACAAAAAAAATACCTATACTATGTATTTATATAGTTTTGTTGTTTATTACTTATTGGTACAGTAATCTCAAAATAGTATATTGTATAACTAGTAGGAAAAGCAAAATGTTGCTGGACGATTGTGGTAATTGCTGGACGAGACCAGCAACACAGAAGTCCAGGAATGTGCTTATAAAAATAGAGCCAAATATTACTCTAAATAAAAGCGGTGTTTTAAATTTAAACTCAACATAATATCAAGTTTTGAATCGAGCGAGTAACTACGGAAACTACAGCTAAATGTTACTTTTGATAAACGTCAGATCTGACAAACAAGGCATTTGAATAATGTTATATTCCCGTCCTAGGACGGAAATGTGATATTCCCGTCCTAGTACGGTAATGTTATATTCCCTTAGAGTTATTGCCTATTCTCGTACAGTTATTGCATGTTGCTAAGCAACGAATACAATATACTCGAATGATGACTTTTGCGGTGAGAAAGCACATTAGAAAGGTGTAGTTTTTCGTCCGTTCGGATAAAAAAGTTATAAATTATAAATATTGCCAATATGTATATAAATATACTTGCGTTTTTTGCGGATCATATAAATGTTTTAACTTCATGCTAGATACTTTAGGTATATTCGAAATATAAAAATTAAATTCCTTAGGATAAATTTCAGATGTGTAAACTTCCTTTTATTAGCTAAATACCTATGTAAAGAAATCTTGGAAAAATACCAAGAAATAGTGGTGTAAAAAAATTTAGTTTTCACTATAATATGCTCTTAACCATTAATTTTTAGGAAAAATATACCTGTTTTCCAGGTTAATAGGTAAAGTGTAGTTTTAAATAAATAACATCACAAATTGACAATTATTCTAAATTACATGAATGGTTACATATTGTATTACATGAATGGTTACGAGGTATGTAAAAAGCCGCACTTTTCAACTCTATTTTTTTTTTTTTTTTTTTTTTTTTGATAATTTTTGTATCTAAATGTAAATGTAGTCACCTGAAATTTACACACAGAACTTTAATTTTCATATTTGAAATGGGAAAGTATCAAACATAACGTTAAAAATGTTATCCTTTAAATCCTATGGCTTGCCTTAAAAAAAACACAAAAATATCTAATAATTAAGCCTTAAGATATTTTGTAAAATTGTCTGTAAATTGCTGTCATTTACAAAATATTTTCTTTTGGGATTTTTCTTAGCAATAATGCTTTTTTAGTACTTAAACAAAGACTGAGTAAATAAAATGAAAACGAATTTTTGCAAATTTGGGGTTCGTTTTAAATAAGGCATGACAGTATAGTATATTATATTATATGACTCATTCTGACGTTTTGTTTTGGTGCTTCCGACGTTTTGATGGTATTTATTGTGTTTAAAGATATTTTTTGCGATTTACTTTGATTTGGAACATTGTTTATTTGTTTAGTAATATTATTGTAGATATTGCGTTAATTCATATAGTGTTTAATTAGATATTTAGTGGTAAAGGTGTGTATTTTGGATTAAAGAAGCAAAGTAAACATGGTTAGTTGTGCAGCTTGTGGCCTTTCTAAACCTCCAACAAATTCATAACTTGGAATAACATTTCATCGGTAAGTAGGTACTTTACCCCTTATTTTTCTGGTTTTTACCATTTAATAAAGCAAAATAATTATAAATTGTCTAATTGTTAACAATTAGGTGACAGATCTAATTATGGGCGTACCCGTAAAAAATATAGAATTAAAAATCAATTTTTGCAAGAACATTGGACAGTGCTAAAAGTAATAAATACTTTTCTTTTAAACTTGACATGTAAAAGTTTATTCTGCCAATAAAATGCTAAAATTAGTTATGAATATATTTGGGTATTTGAAATGGAAAAATAAGCTAAATATGGTGGAGTAGTTTTGACGTGAAGTGTGCTTCTTATTAGAAAACGGGGTTTCGTTATTATAAGAAATTTTTGAAAAATTCCTTTTTAGTGTTTATATAGGTGAAATGTAACAATAATCCGCCACGGCAGCTTAATAAAATGTTTTATATAATTTGGTCTTTACAAATATTAGCAGCAGCGCAGTGTTATCGTTCTAATATTTCACTTCACGCATGGCTCTCCGCTCGCTTCGCTCGCTACGGGGGAGCCAAACCAACCAAACCCAACTAACCCAAACTAACTTAAGGCATGCCCAAAATCAAGAAAAAACAACTTTGGAAAAATATATGAATCAGCACGCGAAGGCTCAATATTGGTTTACCTATACACGTGTCAATTCATATATTTTTCTGAAGCTGTTTTTCTCTTGATTTTAGGAATGTCTTGGGTTAGCTTTAGTTGGTTGCGCCCCCGGAGCCAGCGAAGCGAGCGGAGAACCATGCGTGAAATGAAATATTAGAACGATAACAGTGCGCTGCTGCTAATATTTGTTACTAACAAATTCTAGAAAAAATTATTAAGTTGTCGTGGTACATTTCACCTATATAAATAATAAAAAGGAATTTTTCAAAACTTTCTTATAATAGCGAAAACCCGTTTTCTAAATAATTACCTACCTAATTTTATTAAGAAGAAGCACACTTCAAAACTAACGCACTATTATCTAACCATATTTTGCTTAGTTTTGTATTTCAAATGCCCAAATATACTCAAATAACTAATTTTAGCATTTTATTGGCAGTATAAACTTTAACATGTCTAAACGTAACAAGTATAAAAGACAAGTATTACTTTTAGCACTGTCCAATATTTTTGCAAAAAGTGATTTTAAATGCTACATTTTTTACGGGTACGCCCCTGATTAGATCTATCACCTATTTGTTGACAATTAGACAATTTATAATTTTGCTTTATTAAATGGTAAAAAACAGAAAAATAAGTGGTAAAATACCTACTTACCGATGAAATGTTATTCCAAGTTCCGAATTTGTTGGAGTTTTAGAAAGACCACAAGCTGCACAACTAACCATGTTTACTTTGCTTGTTTAGTCCAAAATATCTAATTAAACACTATATGAACTAACGCAATATCTACAATAATATTACTAAACAAATAAACAATGTTCCAAATCAAAGTAAATCGCAAAAAATAGCTTTAAACACAAGAAATACTATCAAAACGTAGGAAGCACCCAAACATAAAGTCAGAATGAGTCATATATGGTTCCTTCGCATCCTCCTCGATGTTTCAGAAGTTCGTCGCACGTATTAAGTGTCAAACGGCGCACAAGCTCCTTCCTTTCTCTTCTTTATTCTTTGGTTGTGTTCGATCATACAGATATGAGCCAATCCAATCTAACGGATGCATCTGTATGCCAAATCGCTCCAACTTCACAATAACGGCTTCTTGGTCCAAACTGTCAAAAGCTTTTGACAGGTCCAAGAATATATATCCATTGCTAAATCCCTATCTTTTCCTTACGACAATCATCTTGAGAATGGCTTAGAATCTTTTCAGAATAAAAGAAATTTAAAAGCTAAGTGCCTAAGTACATTTCAAAGATTTTAGGAAAAGTTGGTAGAAGATTAATGGGTCTATTGTTTTCAAGAATAGCTGATCCCCCCTTTTTAAATATGGGTTGAACTTATGCATACTTAATGTTATTTGGAAATATTCCGGTTTTAAATTAATTATTTATCATGTGGGTTAGGAATTGATTCTTTAGCAAGTTTTTACATTACGTTTTAAAGCGTTTTATGAGCTTATTATATCATGAATGGTTAATAGAATTTAAAAAAAAACTGTTCTAGGGAATATTACACATGAAAGGCTCTGTAACATAATTACATTTTAGTAGATCAGATGCTCCATTTATTGCATAGCTGTTGGTCATTGCACTTGACACTACGGCTCCCCAGAACCTGAAACCCTCTCTCTTTTATGCAGTTTCCGCGATGTCTTTTCTTATTTATTTGCCAGACACAGTTGAATTGTTATCATTCTCTCTAATGCAGTGGTTCCCTATCTGTGGTACGTGTACCACCAGTGGTACATGCTGCAGTATATAGCAGACTCACCCAGTACTATAATGTTATTAGTTATTAGTATTAGGCATAGCAATTAAGGTCACGCTGAAGCAGCAGTTACAAGCGGGCCAGGTGAATGTACGATTTAAATATATACCTTGGAATAAGAATAAACGTAACCATCAACTGAGGTAGTTGTTTCATTGAGGTGTGTAATCAGGGGGTGGCGAATCTAAAGTATTACAATGCAATATTTCCGGTGGTACGCTAAACAAAAAGATATTTAAAAAAAGGAGATGGCAATAATGATTATAAAAACGCGAAGGTGCCGAATTTTCAGTTTATAGACTTGACTGATTGCAACTAATGAGAATTACCGAATTTTCTAGAATTAGAATGATCTATCCATATATGCATTCAAATGTGGTGTTAGTAGTACTTTAGTACTTAAAACAACCAATCTTTTTAGATGGTACGCCATTCACCTAGATTGGGAACCGCCGCTCTAATGCGTTCATTATACTCAGATATTCTCGCTTTAGTTGTACCTACGCTTTGTCTATCTATCCCCACCTCTACTCATTATTAAAAAAATATATATAGTTGGTTCTTACATGCTTATACAGTTTATTGATTAGATATCCTCCTGGGTCTAGGTTTGAGCCCTTAGTTGGAAGTAGTGCGCAAATATTCGCGATAGTAAATGCATGTAAACGTTTCATGGCTCATCCATATTACACCCTGGATGAGACAAGAACCACCCAAATACCCCTATTCCAAGTACTAAACCCTCTCATATATAAAATGTATGAGTCCAGAGATTTCCATCACCTCTTGAACGCTACAAGAGATGCATATACTAGCTCTCGAAGCATTTCGAAATTTCGTAAAACACAAACAATTAAAAAAAAGAGCCGCAGAGTATTATAAACGTGAATTAATTCACACTGTTGAGCATGATATTGTTATTATGACCTCAAAAAGTTGATTTAGCTTCGAGAAGAGCGAAGTTATCCGAATCACAAAAGAAGATGAAGCCCGCAAGATAACCCATTGGTCGACAGTAGTATTGGGCTCTTCCGAATGGCGACTTTCTACGGTGTTAACACTACTATAAATCAAGACATTGAGGCGAAACTTTTATAACATACAACTATTACTAAAATAAGTGATTTGGTGCTAAAAGACGCTTTGAAGAAAGAGGTAAGCCTGGCTCTTCATTCCTGTTCTATACCAGCTGGACCGGGAATGTATGACGATTCCTTTGTAATTGCCCAACGGAAAAAATGATTTAGCATGTGATAATTTATAATAAACGGATTTTGTAAATTATTACTTACCTCACTAATATTCCTAATCATTCTGCCACAGGGTGCTTTGTAAATTATTTCTTTTCTTCCCCTATCCTTCAATGTCATTCTGGCCCATCCACATAACAACGGTTTAGATAATGGGTTATGACCACGGAGCTTTGTGAAATTATGAGTAAGATAAACTTTGCACCCGGGACTGCATTCATGAGGTTTATATTCACGTTTGGTTACTTGTTGATCTCGTGGTGTAAAGTACTAAAATATAAAAGAATCAATTGGCAACTGTTGAAAAACTACAATTTTAATCGCAAAGTTTCAATATGGATAAGCACTGGAAAATCGCACTTTTATCGAAAGAAGTTAACTTGTACGAAAATAGTATATGCTTTCTATTTTAAGTTAAAAGCTCTAACAACTAATTTTTCATATTAAATTGGATCTACTTTTCATTTTAGTTGTGTACAACAAATTAGCTTGTGGTTACGTATATGTACTTTCTTCTTTTATACATTAAAATGGATTTCCATCATGTATCGACTAATAACTGTATATAGTATTGAATTTTTTTCACTCAGTCTTAAAGCAGACAAATAGACACATTATTTATACGTTACAGATTGTGTATATCCTTTTTAAGGTTCGATTGAAACACGTATCTGATATTCACGATATTTTTTACATCACATTCTCACCCTCAGGTCGTTTCAATTTTATTGCAATAAATAATTATACAAAATAGATTCATATAATGAGGGTTTCTAAATCTAATTCGTCTAAAAGGAATCATTGTACTTAGCAGCTCTTTTTGCTACTTAGCAAGTGGTAATGTATTTAATATGCTTTTTGCAACTTAAAAAGTTTACTACAGCATATAATATAGCCAACCTAAATAAATAACATTTAAAACAAAATCCTATATAATTTGTTTACATATAGTAATTTACGTTATAAGTCCGGTAGGTGACTTATTACAGTACGAGTTGTTTTACGGACGAGGCGACGTAGGAGCCGAGTACGGAATGAGTCCGGGAAATTGTCATTTAGCGGACAGTATGAAATAAAAAATATATTGCTATTCCTCTTCCCTCACCCGGCGATAATATCGACGACGACGAGTCCTCTAGCGAGACGAGGAAAACAAACAGGAAACCGAACGTACCGAAACAAATCCTAGATGTCGCTGAAAATACTTAAACCGGTAAAATCACTCCTCTTGTACTAAATCATGAAAATATTGTACTAAACCCCGAAAATCTGTACTAAATCCTGAAAATAAAGTTGGCAACAACCCTGAAGAAAATGCTGGTAGTTCAAATGCACCCGCTTTTGACGTTGATGTAAATGACAGAAAAGTTAAGATGCAAAATCATTAGCATCTAACCCATTAGCAACTATGGAACCCGCAATTTCGGCCGCGATTACAGCGACACAAGCGGCGCTTTCAAAAACTAGTCAATTGAATTGAATATCTTACTGCTGCTCCCCGATCGGATTTAAGTACAAATACTACCTGTAAATAATAATTGTTTGTGTAAATCGTTGGAAAAGATTGGATTGTCGTACTGCATTTTAATTTTTTTTTTCTGATTTTGAGTAAGCCTTGGGTTAGTTCTGGTTAGTTCCTGTTCGTTGAGCACCGTAGCGAGCGGAGGGCCATGTGTGAAGTGAAATATTAGTTTATTGATAAAAAATTTGGGTTAAGAGCCGTATTATAGTGGATATACAGCAGCTTACATGTGTCCGCCGTTATATTCCATTGCCCACCATTCAAAACATATTACAACAATAATAACGTTCGATCTGCGGGTTTGAAACTTGAACGTTCCGGCTAGACGCTAGTTGCAAAATCCACAAAAGTCAACAAATAATACATTTGCCGAACAAAACCAACCCCTAGGTCTGAATGTAAATAAAAATGAACAAAGAATCCATTGGGAAACACAAAATAGACGTGGTTTCAGACGAAATAATGGACTACAATTTAATCAGGGAAGTAGCATACCTGAACCAGTGAAACTAATGAGTGTGAGCATTCTAAAAGTAGCTCAAAGGATGGATTTCTTATTCCTGTTGGGATTTGCTCCTGATGTGAAGGGGGAGCAGATTCTAGAATTCTTAAAGAACAGCAAAATGAACAAAGGCTGTGATTGTGTTAAAATCCAAATCAAGCGAGATAAGTACCGTTCAGCTTTCCGTCTCGCTGTGCCATATAATGAGCGAGATAACTATCTGAGGCCAACATTGTGGCCTCAGGGAATACTAGTGAACCATTTATTGAATATACAACGCCAGGTGATGGCAAGAAATATGCAGCAACAAATCTAAGAGTCATGCATATTAGTGATGACACTCAGACATATGTTAACCAGGCCAAGGCCAAGCAAGCAAATAATGATTTTTCATCAAAACGTCTGTTCAATCAGAAATAAAATGGAAGAACTTGAAATATTTCTCATGACTTCCACAAATACTTTTGACTTTGTCTAACTGAACACTTTCTGACCAGTGAGGAAATTGCTTCACTCAAAGTCTCAGGTTATACAAATACCACTGCCTCGTCCTACTATAGAGTAGAACACTCTCACGGAGGCACAATGATATTGGTAAAGGATGGTGCTGCGTTTATCGAAAGAAATGATCTGGTGGACCTTTCATCTGAAATGAACTATAAAATAGCTGCTGTTGAAATTTGACAATTAAACCTTATTGTGGTTGCCATATATAGACCGCCAGGTGGAAATTGTAATGTGTTTATGTCTGGAATACAGAATATGTTAGAAATTGTATCAGCTAATTTTAAATATGTTGTAATTGTAGGCGATTTTAATATCCATTTTAACAATTTGACCGATAATAGTAATGCCAATTTTACAGATCTTGTAAACTCATATGGTTTTACCACACAAATTTTCTAAATACCTGATTCGATAATGTTTTTATTAATTTTAATGATATCATAAACCTAACTACTCCGAATAGACGCTCAGTGGGCATAGCCCATAGAAAAATGCTACAATTGTATCGAGAGATGGCGCCACTATTATTACGAATTAAATTTTATCGTATTTCGTCGCTTGCCAAACAACGGCCAAACGCCTTTCAGAACTCGGGTCGCTCGCGCTGTTGCCAAATTTAAATGTACTTAAAATAGAGTATGTATAACAATTAAATATGAAAAGAGGCTTCTATTTTATTTCGGTTATTTACCTATGATTTTAAATGTTGCAGGACCGGAGTTTTTTTATTTACAGTTTGTGGTTTTTTACTTTTTAGTAACAATTAGTAATTACCTAGGTATTGTTATTATCGTTAGTACGTACCTACATAGGTATGAGAATAGGTATAGACATACTTTTTTTAGTTATTTAGGCGTACCTACGAATAGGAACTTAACATAACATGTCCTATAATATAATTATATTAATGATGTGTAAAATTATTAAAAATCTTGTACCTACTACCATAAACCTAACTATTCGGCGTGGGTTTATGCTACTATTACACTACAATACATGAAATCTAAAATAATGTATAGGTACCTAGGTAGATACCTATCAAATTTGACCCCGGATCCGGAACAATAAAAACATTAAATAACTAATATTGAGCAATACAATTATCACCCTTATTTCGTAAAAACGTATAAAAATGCCCTCTTTCATCTTGCGAATATTCATCAAAGACTGTTTCGCGGAAAACTGCGGCCGGTCCGGCGCGATGCATATGAACTAAGGTAAGACCTACGTGCTTGCTCGATCCCATATATCTTTTTTTTATGTATAGGCTCGATCCTCCAGCAAAAACCGCGCGGCGCCCTGCACGGCGTGCGTAGCTAAATTTTCCAAATAATCGCAATTGCAGCAAGTTAGGTTTATTATGGCACAAAGAATCCCCCTTGGATTCTTTGTGGTTTATGGTAGGATCAAGTGTTTGCGGATCTCTCACAATTCATACATTCATTAATTATTATTCTCCTATTTTTGACCATAATATTTTGATATTATTATTGTTTTCAACATGTCAGGCATCACCTGTTGTTTTTATAACTGCAATAATAATCGAATAAATCACGGGATTAAATTATTTCGAATTCCCCTAAAGAACGACGAACTTTGCAAAAAATGGATTTTAAATAGTGGTAAGAATAAAACTTTCAATGAACCTTGACGTTAATCTGGAGAAATAATACTGGGGATTAATCAAGAACTTTATCGAGCATAATACCTCGGGCCGTTTCATACGGGTGTCTCAAATTTGAGATATGACGTCATCGACTAGTTTTTAAATGAAAGTCCTTTTTTATTATTCTTTTAAAGGGCATAATAAAGTTTCAGTTCGGCACATAGTAATCGACGTGTGCTAGCATAGTTTAGTTATCGAAAAAAAATATCTCTCCTTTACTCAATTTATTCCAAAGTTAAAAACTCGCACTGTATACCTACGAGCCACCACTGCCCATTACTATACAGGGTGTTCGTTAATGACATGCTAATATTTAAAAGGTTGATTCTTGGACACATTTTAAGGAAAAAACTTCTTATGAATGTATGCCCTAAACAACTTAACTTTTAGATACAAAGGGAGATAAAGTTACATTTTTTTATATAATAAGTGCGATACTATTGTAGATATCTTTATGAAATTGGGTACACGTCTTTTAGGCATCAAGATGTATTTTCTGTTGTACAGACAGTTTTTTTTCAGTGGCGTCTGTACCAGTTTTGCATTGAATATTTTTGAAGAAAAAAATGGTACGCACCTTTATCTTAAAATAAAAATCATTTTTGAAATCCGCATACATTTGTAAACAAATTTGCTTAGTTGGTGTTTTTAAATCCGATGCAAGGCTTTCGCTTAAAAAAATCAATAATCGTTTCTTTGCATGGTCATAACAATTACGTTAATGACAATATCACAATGTAATGATTTTATTTTTTTAGGTGAAAACCGTGTGTCGAACTAAAAAAAGATCAAGTGATCAAATCTTTTTCTTAAGAAATAAGGATTTCAAAAAAATATATATTTTTTATTTTAAGAAAAGTCAGTGGCGTGCCACTGCTTATCTAATAATAGTTTTGCCAGAAAACTTCCACTGGCTACTGACGAAAACTTCCACGGGCTAATGATGAAATAACTCTGGATTTCTCCTGCGACTTTTAGTAGCAATTCGACGCAGGAGAAATCCAGAAGTGTCTAATAATTATTATTTTTTTAAAGTTGACCTCTATATCGGGTGTCAACGAAATCGTTTAACAGCGCACCATTCAAATGCTTTTTTAAGGAGAAATTTGATCTTTTGGCTGAAGATTTGGTTTATGAAAATTCAGATTTTTTTCCCTAAAAAATAAATGAATATCACTTCCGGTTTGACCGGAAGTGAACAGGAAGCAAGAATTTCAAATACAACACTACATATATTTTTACATATATGAATAAAGCTTGAAATTGCCATTTTAACCCTGTATCTCAAGTTGCCATTTTTACTAAAAATGGCGGCGTAGAGGGCATTTATCCCTAACTAAAAATGCTTAAATTTTATAACAATTATCTATAATTTCCAACAGTGAGAAAAATCTGCATGAAAACCTATCTTGTCTTCTATATCAACGGACAGTTTGACAAAAACTCCAATGGTGATGTCAAAATACACCCATATTGAATTTGGGATAAATGCCCTCTACGCTGCCAATTTGAGTAAAAATGGCAACTTGAGATACATGGTTAAAATGGCAATTTCAAGCTTTATTCATATATGTAAAAATATATGCAGTATTGTATTTGAAATTCTTGCTTCCTGCTCACTTCCGGTCAAACCGGAAGTGATATTCATTTATTTTTTAGGGAAAAAATCTGAGTTTTCATAAACCATATCTTCAACCAAAGTTACAAATTTATCCTTAAAAAAACATTTTTATGGTGCATTGTTAAACGATTTCGTTGACACCCGGTATATCTCAAAAGTTAAGACGTTTAGGGCATATGTTCATATGAAGTTTTTTCTTAAAATGGGTCAAAGAATCAGCTTACCGCTTTTTAAAGCGGCAAAATGTTTAATTCTCCCCAGTGTTTCTAGTATAAGAGGTTGGATTGGAGAATGCATCTTTAAACCGGGATTCGACAAAACTGTCTTAAATCACCTTCAAAAAAAATATTCTACCATGTCTAGTGAAGAACGGAAATGTATTTTGGCTTTTGCCGAAATGTCGATTAAAAAGATTTGGAATATTCCAAAAAAAATAGAAATTATTGAGGGTTCCGAGGATTTTGGTCCTTTAGGACGTCTTCCGAAACATGCTAAACAAGTTTTAGTTTTTCTATTCGAGGCCTGTATCACAAATGGAAATTGCCTTTGGCATATTTTGTTTCCGGGACATATCGGTAAAAGGCGAAAAATTGAAATCTTCAATTTTGTACGTCCTCGATAATTTAAATGCTGTTGTATTTCTACCAAAGGCAATCGTTTGTGATCAGGATTCAAACAATAGAAAAGCTTTTAGTTTGTTAGGAATAAGTGCTGAAACGCCATTTTTCCTTTATCAGAAACACAGCATTTTTGGGATATTTGATGTACCTCATTTATTCAAAAATATCCGGTATAACTTGCTACAGAATAAATTTACCTTGTTCAAGAACATTATAAGTTTTGATCATATTAAAAGAGTGTTTGCAATAGATCAGTCTTCGAATACAGCACGAGCCATGCCAAAGCTTTCTCAGAAACATATTAACCCAAATGGTTTCGAAAAAATGTCCTTTAAATTAGCCTTACAGGTTCTGTCCCATACTGTTGCCGCAGCGGTAAAAACATGTCTCAAAAACGGGCAAATCCATGCGGATGGAATTTTTTGGAAGATATGAATCATTTATTTGATTCTTTAAATAGTAAACGGGTCTATTCAAAAAATCCTTACGGTTGTGCTTTGTCAGACAAAAATACCATAATATTCCAAACTTTTGAAAAAGGCTTGATATTTTTCAAAATTAAAAAACTCGAAGGCAGAAAGGCCGTCTTGTTTTGATGGTATGATTCAAACCATCAATGCAATACATGCCTGCCTTATTTGAATCGGAGAAATCCAAAAAAAAAATCGACAGATTAAATCAGGACTACCTGAAAATTTTCTTTTCGACTATTAGGCAACATGGTGGATGGAATATAAATCCCAGTGTAGATATGTTTTGAAAATGCTATTCGATCCAATTTGTAACGAGTTTTCTAAAAGCTCGCTAGGCAAATTGTGAAAACGATAATGACGAGCAACTAAAAATTGAATAACAAAAAAAATCACACAAAAACTCATCAGGCTCAATTTACAATTTTTAATTAACATCTTTTATATCTTAACAAATTCAATTTTAAAACTTAAAATACAATTTTATTCATGCCATAATGTACATAACAATGCCGATTGCAAATTTTAATTTCTTAACACAAAATTCGACAGCATTCACTGTTCTCAACTACTGACTGGGTGGTTCTTTTACTCACTTTCCAGGTAACACTGATGATGACACCGGCCGAAAGCGCTCTGTTACGCTAATTTAGAGGTCCTTTTGGATTAAAGTTTTATGTATGGAATACAAAGAGTGTTTCATTTAGTATATTTCGCACATGCACACAGCTTTCACTCTCAACTTATTAAATTTAAGGGCGCATTCCTAAAGTAATTTCATGAAAGAAAGTTCATCTAAACATGGGGTGTTAAAAAAATGGTTTTTTATAAATATTATAAATATTTTTAAAAGGACTTTTTTGAAATTTGGCAGGTCTATTTTTGGTGATAAAACTATCTATTTTAGCCATAACTAGAATAAAATTATTAAATTTATTATGCCCCAGGGGGGCATCTTTCCAATTATTTTTGTTCGAGAAATGTACGCCACTAACTTTTTTGTAATTTTTATGAAATGAAGCAACTAAAAATACAACTTTTTTGCTGCTATAATTTTGTTCCTATCTGACCTCGCTTTCGAGAAAAAAAAAATACCTTTTTATTATATGTTCCTGGCTCTTGCAATAAGCAATAAGTTGTTTTTATTTTTTTTCCTTTCAAATTCCACAAAATATTTTAAGAAAATTTGCCATCGCTTGTCTTAAATTAGTGTCCAAAAAAGGCTAAAAATATCTGAGTGGTCAGGGCGGAGATATTAATAACAAAATTTAACACCCATCATCTAAAAAAACAATTCATTTCCAGACCCATGTTTATACGGACTTTTTTTCATGAAATAAGTTCACCAATACGCGCTTACCTAAAAAATAATCATTCTGTGTAGAAATTTATTACACCAGAAGAAGAAAATTCTTCGTTGTTTTGCAAAAGTATGAATATCACAAAGTTTCGGAAAACAACAAATAAGTCATTTAATAAATTAATTGGCCAAAATAAAAAAAAAAACAAGTGTATCTCGAAAAACATAACATGCCAAAAATCTGGCAAACTTGTTTTTTCTAACTAACTAGGCAATTAAACTGATGCACAAAACAAAAAGTTCGATTCACCCATAAAAATTCTCGGTTGAATTTTCGAATTTTTTGCAGTGTCTTATTCCAACCCCTGTATAATACAGTTCCTACCAAAATGAAATATTTCCTATAAAGTATCTTTTTCTCAATAAAATTTTCTACAACATAATTCAAACCGCATCTCGATATCTTTTTTCGTTCAAAACTTATGACGTAATTAATGTTTGAAAAAAATACAATATCCATATTATTATGTCCCGTAGTTTAGTAAAAAATTGTTTAAAAACAAGTTTTTATTTATATGATCTAAAAACAAAAAAAAATGGAACTAAATTAAATAATACCAGACCTGGAAATTGATCTTGACAAAACTAATTCTAACAATCTTTTTTATGTATTTCATAAAATAAATTAACACAGCTAAATCCCAGGACAAGCTCTTTTATTATATTAATTGTAAAATGTAAAAATTGATCGGTGTGATTTAATTTAATGTTTATTTTCTTTTTTTTAGAGCAATCTTGTTTTTTTACTTCAGAGTTTTCGCTCTTGTTACAATGCGCCGCTTACCTCAGGACTCATACCTACACTTTGTTTTACGTATTCTGAGAATTTAACGAGTAATCTGTAAGGCCTCAATACGTAAAAAATATAAAATTTTCCTCTTGAAATGCGGAATTTAAAAAATTACTTATTTTTTAGTCCACCTTAAAAATCCAATTTTTAAAAAAACCGTATGATTTTTTAGAGACATGCAGGCAATAATTTATATTTCCATAATTCAGGTAAAAATATTTTTAATTTTTCCTTTGAAATGCGGTATTATTAAAATTTTTCTTTAGTTAGGATTCAACGAAAGAATAAATGAAGATCTGATAGAGATGTTGACGACAATAAGGCAAAAGTCATACATTTTTGTCTATTTAGTGATTTTTTTAATTGAATTATTATACTTACCTACATACTTACAATTCAATTTCGTGTCAACCAACTATTACATATTGATGTATATCCTACTTCATATATAAATTGTAAAGATGTATTTGATATTTTCTATCGTTACATTTTCATAATAATTTACTAAATAATCCCATTTTATTTCGCCTAAATTAATTTAATGGGTACCTGCCTACTTACAGACGTATTATTGTACGTCTTTTAAAAATCGGTTTTGTATTTAAATAATTAATGTTTCATATGTTCATAATAACTATTACAACGTAAAAGAGATATATTTTATTTTCTAAATCAAACGTTTTCGTTATAAAACCATAAACCCAACCATAGTTAGGTCACAGCTTATACCGTACCGACGGTATAAGCTGTGGTTAGGTTTATGATGAAACGCATTAAATCATAAATATTCCTCAAACTCACATTTGTTTTAAGACAACCGGCAATAATGCATGATTTTATCGTCGAATTGCGCGCCATCTCATACCGAGTAGCATAAGTAAGCGAGCCGAAATCGAGCTTTGGACGCTCGCTTGCCCAAGCGAGAGTCCAAATACAATACGTTTTTATACCGTTTAACTGAGCGTCTATTCGCAGTAGTTAGGTTTATGATGATATTTTAGATTTGAGGGCGGATATCATTGAGCCTGTATAGTCTGATCATCGGGCTTTGCAGGTGAAGGTCAAGGTTGGTGACGTACCTGACACCAGCTTGTCCACCTATATTGTACATAGGCCAATAACACAACATGGCATAAACAATATGTTTAATCTGTTGCAGCGGGTGTACTGGGGTTTCCTAAGGTCTTCTTGTTCTTCAGATGACAAGGCTGATGAGTTTATTCGTACTATTGTTGGTGCAAGAAATTCTTAAATTCCTAAACGACCTCTACATAAATCATCAGTCTGCGGGGGTAGCATCCCACATAAGACAGTTTAGAGGTAGATACAGAGAAGCAGTTTGTACAACTAAGAAAGATGCCAATTCGGATTTTATTCGGAGGTCAGACAACCGTGTTGGAGCAGCTTGGAAGATTGTCAATGAGAGTAGACGCGCAGCAGAAAAAACTGCGCCACCAGACATATCAGCGACAGATTTCAATGATTTTTTTCCACTATCGCGGATAGAATCTTAAGCGATATTCCTGATACAGACATTGAGGCTGACGTGCAACAACTGGAACTATCGATTCCTGTGGAGGGATTTTCCTCCTCCCAGGTAACATTTATCCAGGTTCGTGATGCAATAGAAAAACTAAAAAATAAACATAATCTGGATATATAGGGGATATTGCATTCACGAAGGGGTCTACTCGGGCTGTTTTCACAAAAGGGGATAAGGACCTTCTGAAGGACCAGCTTTATAATTATCTGGAGTCAAACAATACTTTAAACAACTTTCAATTTGGCTTTCATAGAGTCAAATCTACAACACTTGCCATTATGGATTTATTGGAGTATGTTGTCGGGGGCTTCGAGAGGGGCGAGCATGTGGGTGTGGTACACTGTGTGACCTCTCGAAAGCTTTTGATTGCATATCTCACGAAATCCTATTAAAAATGCTTAAATGGTATGGACCAGAGATAAATAAATAATTTTTGATCTCTGGTATGAACTAAGTAATGTTAGCAGGCAGCTCATGCGCAGCTATCTCACCGGCCGTACTCAGAGTGTCTGTGTAAATGGGGTATTACCCCGGGAGATGCTCATTAGTCATGGTGTGCCCCAGGGCTCGACACTTGAACCCCTCCTGTAGTGGTAAAAGTTTGACGAACCTAGCCTCCTTGGCGATAACCCCGATCTGGACTCGGGGTCACGTTCACGCTTTCAAACTGATAAGCCCGAGACAGATTAGGGCAAAATAAAAAAATCACTTTAATAGTGATACACCCGCTACGATAGTTCCGACTGTCACTCGGGCAGCTTAATCCACCTTCATTGTAGAATCGAGCATATATCGGCTATTTATTAGCGGAAAATGTAATTATTGTTATACCCGAATTCAGCTCATGTAGTTTAGCAAATATATACTGATAATGCCGAGCCACACTCGGGTGCTGCAAAATGAGATTTATACATATTGATAAACCCGAGCCCAGATGGGGTATCGTTTCTTGAGAAAAATTGAAAAAAAAATGAAAAAAAAATTGATTAGTCTTCATACTATGTGTGTTAACAATAATATAAAACATATATAATAAGCCAAATCTATGCCAAACGGCGTATGGTTTTGGAAGGCATTTTTCCAAAACTTGCTTATCGCCAAGGAGGCTAGAGACCCTGATGGCGGAAGTGGTCACGGAGTTGTCATTGGTTTAGTGCCAACCATCTGACTTTAAATATTAATAAAACGAAGGGATGTGGGTGATGGAGTTAGGGCCGCGATTGAAGGGGCGAAGTTTTTGGGGATGCAACTTGACTCAAGGCTGATTTTTGAAAAGCATATTCATTCAGATGCAAACAAAATATCACGATCAATATTTCTTCTGAAGAACCTTTGTAAGACCGTGGTGGAGGGGTTGTAGTTTTGATGGTCTTCCATGCATTAGTGAAATCTCTGGGCAACTTTGGCCGTCTGGCTTGGGGTCATCCGCCTCAGGCCTAGCAGATTGTCAGGTTACAGCGCAGAGTTCTGAGGATTGTTGAGAGCCTGGACTATAGAGTTGGTGTTAGAACGTCATTTATAAAATTGAAAATTCTCACTTTACCATGCCGTTATATCTTTGACTGCCTTACAT
>MU184624.1:53894-138462 GCA_016904865.1 Pissodes strobi | reverse complement strand
ACTATTGTCCTAAATTTTATAATAAACTACCAGTGAAAGACTAGTTACGGTAGAACAGATCTGTGTTTTAAAATTTCTGTTGCGGTTCTTGACTTTCGTAATTTTGAGTTTGAAGTGTTTAAAGTTATAATATTGGATTTTAAATTGTAATAATTATGTTTTCTTTTTTGTTTGTTTCTATATTTTAATTTTACTAGTTTAAATTTGTTAAGTTTTGTGAACATTAATAAATTTAGTATTTCACAATACAAAAGTCAATAAAACATTTTTTGTATTACATATAACAGAAGCATATCCATAGCAGTCGGAATGCAAAGTCTGTGAAACCAACACGGTTATATTGTTTACTGTTATACTATTTAGATAGCTATATTGTTTTTTTTTAGGCAAAAATATTTACACCTTGCTCCAAATTTATGCCAACCAGCAGTAGTACCACAAAAATATCCAGATTATTGGGGAATCAAAAATACAACTCCAGCAGTAATGACAGTTTATTGAGTACTAATGTAAGTCTAATTAATTGTTTTAGTCTATATACCACCGCACGTATTAGCTATTAAAATACTGATAGCGTCTTTAATATAATTATTGGTGTAGCATATAAACACAAACGGCCCTGTGTGATCCTGAGAAAGGTATTCATGCCAGTTATTCAATTTTTTAAAGAGAAACAGTATGATCTATTTTCAGACTTATCTCAGGTTAGTGATAGGTCTGATAATTAACCAGGTACATTTCGGAATTAGTTTGCAGTTTCGTGTGGAGTGCAAATTAGAGAAGTTTGACACCTATCAATAGTCACGACAACCTTAGCGTTCGATTTCGGAGCCATCTCTTACGTGGTGGATATAAATAATTTGATTGCATATATACTCAAAAATTTAGCCGTGTACAAATGATTTTTAGTATATGTGGAAAACGGCTATAATTTAATGCAACATAGTCCTATATTATCCCGGATTTTATTTATGAAAGCTGAAGCCAAAATTGGTGATACTCTGTTGCCTTTCATTTGGAAGCTAAATATTTTAGGGGCCATCTTTGACGAAACTCTTTCCATTTGAAGCTCTTATTAACAATAAACTTAGAAACCATATAAGACCCTGTTTTAACCATATAATATGACAGAGCTAAGAAAATTCCATTGGTATACTTTTGTTATATAAAGCGGACAACCTCTCTACCTTAGATCCAAATTTAATTAGCTCCTTCCACATCTGCATAACAGAAAATACTAACAAATACAGAGTGATTGAGCATAAACCTTTGAAAACTACTTCGTTTTTGTTGCAATACCTACATGTGGCATGAAGAACGTCTTATGGAAGAACAGATAATTTAACGAATTTTCTTCAATAATAAATCACTGTTTTTGATTTTTAACTACAGTTTTCTGAAAGGCCGGAATCTTCTTTTTAACAATCGTCAATTTCAAGTCATTTTCGTAGTTATATTGCTTTAAATGTGGAGATGTAAAATTCTATTCAACACGTTCCTCTATCAATTTTTATATTCCACCGTATAGGCTAACACAAACAGAAAAACATACACACACTGACCACTGACATGACTGACCTGGCAACATTGCAGGAAGTGCCTCGACAGTGCCGATCGAGAATAAATTTAAGTGTTTTTGGTGCAAAAATACACTAGTTAATAGAGTGCAATGTGTCAAGTGCAAGGGCAACTTCTATCCGAGTTGTCTAAAACAATCAAATGAACGGGAAAACCCGGATTGCTTACATAAAACCGAAAATACCGAGAACCTCAAAATAGCAGAAATGCCGACTGGAAACACTAATCCTGATAATCTGGCAAGTAATACTAAATTTTTGGAGAGAATAATTCATGAGCTGGAGGAGAAAAACCAACTTCTCAAGGAAAATTGCATCCTATGGAAAAAAAAACCGCCCAGGAATTGGAAAATCGCCTAGAAAAAGAAGTCCAGGAAAAACAGTCCATCATGGCAACATTGCAGCCAAAGCAGAAACCTCAAGGCCAGATATCTGAGGCTGTTGCTACCAAGGCTGCCAACATCACAAATGTTGCTACCATATTTCAGGAAGAGGATAAAAAAGGAGAAGAAGCCGATAATCTCAACAAGAAAGAAGAAGAAGAATATGTCAGTGTGCTGTCGAGACGTCAACGTCAAAGAGAGAAAATACGCCAAATTGATCAAAACAAAAATGTGGACACGGAAAATGAAAACAATCGAAATATTGCAAACCAAAGGAAATTACGAAAAGGAAAACCAAACCAGGGAACAGGAGAGAATGATCTGGGAACAGGCTTTGGTGCCGGAGGTTCTAATGGAGATAGAAAAATTTGGATTTTCGTCTCCATGGTTGGAGAGACCACCACCGTGGAGACTGTGCGTGATTACATCGTTAAACGAGCTAAAGCGGTACCAGAGGAAGTGTCTGTAAAGATATGCACTCCCAAACAACAAAAAGGGAAGAAACTGCGCTTCATGGTGAAGAACGTTCCTGAAAGAACAGGTATACGAAAATACATTTTGGCCGAAAGGTGTATGCTATGAGAGGTTTAATTTCTCAATGGGTAGAAATTTTTTAGATGTGAGAGTGGATCAGGACTAATATCTCGGCCAGCAACACCCGAAAACAGTGATAGCAGGAGCAAGACAGACAAAGGCGAGCAGAAATACTCCATATTCCATTTGAACACTCAGAGCATGAACAACAAACTGCTGGAACTGGAAGTGCTTTTGGACACCGTATCACCCGACTTGTTCTGTGTCAGAACACTGGTACCAGACTGCAGAGCTTCTCACGATCGATCGCCCGGGGAGGAGGCACTGCAATATACAGCAAACTAAACTGGAGGGCCCAATATGTCGAACGAATTCTCGACCCGGTGGAGAAGGACTTTGAATACTACATTTCTCTCATGTATGTAGGCAGGGCAGCCATTTATATTTTTTGCGTATATAGATCACCCTCTGGTAATATAGATACCTTTTTTAATAACATTGAAATTGTTCTTGACAGAATTGCACGTGGAAATAAATATATCATGGTATGTGGTGATTTTAACACCAATTTTAACGGCTCTGACTCAGTTGCAAAGTCTCTTGAGCAGATCTTCCTGTGGTATGGTTTGGCACCCTGTGTCAGGGGCATTACCAGGCCAGGGACTGGGGTGGCTTCTGGCAACCAATTAGACAATATTTTTACCAATTTTGTTGATCAGGATCTAGACTGTATTATCCACAAATCCGATATCTCTGACCACTTTGGTCAGGTGCTTACTTTCAAATTAAAACCCAAAAGAGAGAAGGTACAATATTTCAAAAAACGTTTTTTCATTGATGCTAATGTTGGAAAGTTTATAAATTGCCTGTCAGGTGAGGATTGATCAGGGATGGCACAGTCAATTGACGTTGACCACGATTATAATATATTTAAGAATATCTTTTTATACTATTTTGATCTGGCTTTCCCTCTGAGTTCTTGCAGGGACATCAGGGAGTATGCTGGGTATGTTAAAGACTTGTATGTATGGGCCAGTATTTCCGAGGACGGTCCAGTTCAACACAAGCTTATTTCTTGCACCCGCTGTTGAGCAGGAGGTATACAATGTAATCATGAGCCTTCCAAATAAGTACTCATCTGGCATTGATGAGGTACTGGTCATAGTGCTAAAATCTGTTGCTCAGCACATTAGCAAACCCTTGAGCTAACTTATAAACCAAATGTTCACCCAAGGTAAATTTCCCGGGGCTCTCAAGAGAGCAAAAATTATTCCGATATTTAAGAAGGGGGATCCGCAGAACGTAAGCAACTACCGTCCGGTATCACTCCTGCCCTCGGTGTCAAAGATGTTCGAGAGGTTGATGTGCAGCAGACTGATGGACTTTTTCACAAAAAACAAACAATTGGTTGACTGTCAGTATGGGTTTCTACCAGGAAAGTCAACTGAGTTGGCAATTTTCAAGACTCTGGAACTGATAGTTGACAGTATTGACAGAAACCAAAAGGTGTGGGGCTGTACTTTGATCTTTCGAAGGCCTTTGACATAATAAATCATCAAATACTACTTCAGCGTCTGGAAAACTATGGCGTAAGGGGTGTTGGAATCTTATTTGTCGAACAGAGAGCAAACAGTATGCATCACCTCCGAAAATAAACATAATTCTGCATCAGTTAAACTACGACAGGGAGTGCCTCAGGGGTCAATATTGGATCCCCTTTTGTTTTTAATATATGTAAATGGGCTGGGAAATGGTATTGCAGCTAATCTGATTTGTCAATACGTGGATGACACCTCATTTATACTGGCTAGACAATCAATTGCAGAACTATCTACTGGTTGTCCAACGGCTGCAGAACAGATGATACTCCGGTGCGAGAAAAATCAACTCCGCCTAAATGTTGATAAGACTGGATTGCTGAACTTTAGTAAACAGCCGAACTCCGAGGAATCATTGTATGTTAGATTAGGCAATAAGTCGGTGCCAGCTACATCGAGCATCAGATTCCTGGGAGTGCAGCTGCATGCTAGTCTAAACTGGGATAGTCATATTGATATTTTAAACAACAGGCTAAACAGTTTTTGTGGTCTTTTGCGGAGACTGAGGGATCAACTCTTCATTGAAACAATAAAATGAATGTATTTTTCCAGCATACCATCAATAATAAACTATGGCATATTATTCTGGGGTTCTGGTAAAAGTGCCATAAAGGTTTTCGTTGTATCCTTGGTCTGCACCCAGGAACTTCGTGTAAGCCTTTTTTGCACAACTGGGTTTCTTGACGGTGCCATTCCTATACTTTCTGACTGGTTACCTTGGTCAAAAGGAATCCACATTTATTTCCAACCAATCAAGACCTATACTCTCAAAACCTGTCTATTGTAACCAGAAGTAGGGAAGCACTTAGAGTTCACATCTGACTGCCGGCCGGTACAGACGCGAGCAAAAAATAGTCCGATAAAAAATGTTTATTCGCACATTCCGATCGTTTATTCCTAACGTTATTAGGCTTGCTTTACTGCGGTAAATAGTAAAGGCCATTTACAGCGTATTTGCTTAACTTTTCTAGTCGCCGGGGACGTAACCCCGGCAATTTCCCCCATGGGGGACTACACGGAGGATGAAGATGCAATGTCTAATATCTCAATGGAATCTAACCCCGAAAGGAAGATCTCCGAAACCTACATGAAGAAGATACGTAAACGATGCAGCAGCTATGCTGAAATCTGCGTACAGTGTCGTCTGTTCGCAGAGAGCCTTAAAAATCTCGACGACTTAAGCAATAATGATGCCTGCAAATTATCAACCAAGATTAGACAACATTTTAGGGATACCCACCCTACAGGAATCAAACGCAACGCAACCGTAACAGCTAAAATCGACACAGGGAAGAAGAAAGCCAGTCCCACAAGCATACAAAACGCTGACACGGCCAAAAAGATCAACGTCACCTTGACTGACCGCCAAAAAAGGGACAAAAACATCAACACTTCTTCAGCTACGAAAGAAACGAATTCCTCAGACGACAAACAAGAAGGCGTCCCCGCTTTGATGGCCCCGCCTCCTACTCCGCATCCTGTTGCCCTGATACCAGGTGGCGAGAAGGACCCATTTAAAGTACCCTTCAAGCAAATTCCCTTCAAACGGAATTTTAGGGTGAATGTGCTTGACATGAGCCAACCCCCTGTGACCACCCAGAATCAGTATCAACCCCTACAGGGGTTAGATACAGAAGAAGAGGACAATGTGAGCGTGGCTTCCACTACGACATCCACCGGAGTGAAGCGAAAAGCTAGTAATGCCAGCAAGCCAAAAGCACCCCCTAAATCGAAACCAACCCCCGTGCCACCTATCGTCATCAAGGGTAGACCGGCTGACCATCGTCAACTCAGAGACGATCTTAAAAATATGCATATTTCACGGTACGAACTCAAGTACACGAAAAATTCCGTGATATCGTGTACTGCGATAACGGTAATGATTACCATATACTCCGTCGCGCCCTAGAACAAGAGCGCACGGAGTATCATACATATGCTATCACACAGGAGAAGACAAGGGCTTTCGTGTTACGAGGCCTTGATGGAGACATCAAAACGGAAGAAATCAGAGAAGCGTTATGCGACGAATATAACATCCGCCCTAAAAACATCTATGAGATGAGAAAAACTCGCACCCCGATGTATCTAGTCATCCTGGAAACGGATTTCACTATTCGTCGATTAAATCAAGAAATAAAGACACTAATGAGCGTCAGAGTAAGCTGGGAAGCTCGCCGTGCAACCAAGCCCGTACTGCAGTGCAAGCAATGCCAGCAGTTTGTGCATGCAAAATCATACTGCAATAGAAAAATTGCGTGTTCGGTGCCCAAACCTTAGATCTCAAATAGAACACGTCTGTATCGAGACAGAGAGCGGTCTACGTATCTGTGGCGGGTACGCGCCCCCGGATCTCCGCCTCACTGCACCTGACCTCTTTGCTTTATTACCGCAAAACAGAGTATCCCTGTTGATAGGGGACTTAAATGCCACGCACGTCGAATGGGGCGGCGTAACTAACACCAGGGGTAGATTATTTAAGAGGATAATCGAAAATAATCTGGAAATGTCCTATCACCGAAGTCCAAATCCTACCTATCTACGTAGTGACTCGTTCCTAGACATTGCTATTTCCCGGGGAGCGATTAGAACAACGCGACTTCAGGAAATCAATGCTTTAAACTCGGATCATCTCTCAATCAAGATTGGATTGTACTGCAGGGTCCCTGTATTGCCAAACGACAGCGTCGTTTCGTACAAGAATATTGATTGGCGAGAGTTCCGAGCGAACTAACTAGCATCCCTGAGAAAATAGCCACTGTACAGGATCTCGAGCGAGAGGTCGCAACTCTTACATCAAATATACAGCGCATCCGTGATGCAATGTGCCCTAGGGTGGCGATTCGCCCTAGGACAGAATCCCTTCCCGAATCCTTGAACTTATCACTTACACAAACTGCTTTCGACGTAGATGGCAGAGAAACCGGACACAAATGGGATCCGCTCATATCAATGCGCTGACGGAAGAAATAAGGGTTAAAATCCGGGAGCATCGCGACCAAACATGGTTCGCGTATATTAATAGCGTGAGTAGGGAAGATGGATCGCTGTGGAAGTTAGCCAAGCGAGTCCGAGGAGGCTATACGCAAATCCCTATCATAAAACATAGGGATCATGACATCATGAACGACATAGGGAAAGCGGAAGCCTTCTCGGACTACTTGGAAGACGTCTATAGCGATGCTCCGGACACCCTACCGGACCAAGGACGCTTTAGTCACATCGTGAATGTGTTTAGACAACACAAGTACCCCATCCCTCCGGCAGTTCTTGATAAATTGAGAATCACACCGGCGGAACTCCGCAAAGCACTCTGTCATCTCCCGAGAAACAAAGCGCCCGGCCCGGAAAATATTCCGAACATTATCCTTAAAAATTTTCCCAAGAAAACACTGATCCATTACATGCATATTATAAACGCGGTAATTCGACTGCAACACTTCCCCAAACCTTGGAAAGTAGCGAGCGTCATATACTTCCTGAAACCGGGAAAAGACCCGTCTTTAATTTCATCTTATAGACCAATATCCCTGCTTAACGCCCTCGGGAAGGTAGCCGAAAGGCTTATCTTGCCGAGGATAAACAGGGTGGTTAAACATTTGAACATCTTACCCCCCGAACAATTCGGCTTTCGAGGCCAGCATGGCACTGTCATGCTGGCAGCGAAACTAGCCACTGACATATATGAGGGGTTCAACAATAGGCAGTCCACTGCTCTCCTATTGCTGGACATAGAGAAAGCGTTTGACAGGGTATGGCACGATGGGCTGCTCTATAAACTGCTGGCAATTTACAGCATGCCGCTGTATATGGTAGCGCTCATCGAGTCATATCTTGCCGGACGTACTTTCTCTTCCAGAATTGGCAGACAATCTTCTAGGAACAGAGGACTGTTAGCAGGGGTGCCACAGGGCACCGTATGGTCGCCGCTACTATTCAGTCTTTTTATAGCAGAAATCCCGTCTCATCCCAACACCTGTAAAGCCCTGTTCGCTGACGACACAGCGATTTATTCCCGGAATCCTATAGCCGAAGTAGCGAAATCAAGTATAAATGAGCAATATGGACATCTTGATTCCATACTATAATAAGTGGAAGATTAATCTTAATCCCACAAAAACGGAATTAATTATTATTTATCGCAAAAGAAAGGACATTGCAACTACCCCTTTATTAATAGGCAACACCGCCATCCACCCTAAAAACAAGGTAAAGTACCTCGGCCTAACCTTCGACAGCAAATTAAACTTCAGTAAGCACATTGAAGCTGTCGTAGGGAAGAACGAGGGTATAAAGAAGGGACTGGGACTCCTGATAGCAGGAAGATCATATTTAAGCCCTGCAAACAAGCTTAAACTATATCGTGCAGTCATAACACCAGCCCTGATGTATGGTGCCCCGGTGTGGTGTTCGGTGGCAAAGTGCCATAAAAAGAAATTGCAAGTACTTCAAAACAGTTACTTAAGGGCAGCTTTCTCTCTAACCCTACGGGATCGAGTCAGAAACGAAGACCTGCATGCGTGGGCTAGAATCGAAACCGTCGATGAATATATCGATAACCACGCGTGTAGGTTTTTCGAAAGACAGATCCGAGGATCGGCATTAACAGCGCACATTGCCGACACTAGATACAACCCTGCACGCCGTACACCTTACGGCACCATATATCGGGAAATCACTTTATTCTATAAGCAACTTATGCCGCCATGACTCTAGTCCCTTCAGGAATAGAGCGACTACATCAAACCACCCTGATTTGTACTCCTTTTAACTTTCAAAAGCAATCTCCTGAAAATTAAAAAGTCCGATGTACCAAGAGCACAGAAGCCGACCAGCGGGAAACCGCGGGTAAGCCGCAGCCCACCAGCCAGGTACCCGTGTTCGAACATGGGGGCGTGGCTTGCTTGACGACTTTTTCGGCCTGTAAATGCACAACCACCGCCGCAATTAGCTCACTTGATTTCTGCCTACGGAAGCGTCCATGTCTTCGCAGTCGACACCGCGGGGGCTCGAACAGCGCGCCTTGATACCACTGCATCCTTACAGGAATCGACTTAACTAAGTCTTCACTTGTAAATAGTCTATGTTAGCTTTAATTATTGTTGTACAGGGTCATCTTTTATATTTTCCCACCCCCCTTAACTTTTTTGTGCCACTGTGTAGAAAAAAAAAATGTAAAAAATGAAAGTTGTAGTGCTTGAGAAGTAGTTCTCAGAAAACATATTTTTGTCTATACAGGGTGTTGCAAAAAGTGCGAAAAACAAGAAAATATATATTTTTTAAATGGGACACCCTGTATATTTCTCCTCAGGACGAAAGATCTTTGTTCTCCGATTACAAAAATATATAATTTGTCTCCATTTGCTTAAGCCACTTCCGAGCTATTGAACTTTAAAAGTTGAAAACATGAATTCAAACTAATTGAAGTAGCCTTGCTCGCCATTAAGAAAAATATGAAATATGTCAAAATAGCCATGAATGACAGTAACAAAATAGTATATTAAGATACTAGTTTTAAAAGACCATATTTTTTCGCACGAGCACGAAATTAGGAAACGACCCGCTTGCGGAGAGTTTCCTAACGTGGGAGTGCGCAAAAATGTCTTTTAAAACGTGTATTTTATACTATTTGGCAGGTTTTTTAATTAAAACATTAATTTATTTTATTCTCGATCAGCACTTGAGCGGCCATCTTGTCATTTTTGACGTCTGTATTAGTAGAAATCCCATTCAAAGCGGTGTCGAAATTTTTGCTAGTGGGCCTTGACATTGAACAATTTTGTTAATATCATAGCAACCAGTCAACAAAATGCGTATCGACACTACTTATAGTGTTATTTTTCAAAATGCGTTATACAGATGAAGAGAAATGTGAAATGTTGCGTTTGTATTATCAAAATCGTAAAAATGCGTGTGCAACTAGAAGAGAATATAGACGCATATTTCCTAATAGAGAAGTTCCAGACCGAAAAACTTTTAGTAATATAGAGCGGGGATTTACGCAACGAAAATCAGTTCACAGGAAAAAGCGAGTTGCCGTAGTTAATGAAAATGAGGAATTAGACATTTTGTTGTTTTTTCAAGGTAACAGGAATTAACTACTATTAAAAACTTAATGATTTACTAAACTAACACCCTTTAGAAAACCCAAACAGATCCATAGAAGATGCCCATAAGCATTTTGATAAGTGAGCAACCAAAATTCAAAATACGTTTAAAAAGTACGGGTATTATCCTTATAAAATTATGCCAGTTCATAAATTAGAAAACGCACATAAAAATGTGCGAATGATATTTTGTGAAAATATGTTACGAAGGAAGGAACAAGATCGTTATTTTTTTAATAAAATATTATGGACTGACGAGTGCACTTTTACAACTGCGGGCATATTTAATAGAAGACACACATTTTTGGGCCACTCAAAACCCACGAGAATTATCGGAAATAAAATTTCAAGGAAGAAAGTCCCTGCATGTGTGGTGTGGCATACTAAACGGTCAAATTATTGGCCCTATTTTTTATGAAGGTTCCCTAACTGGCGGAAGGTATTCGCAATTTTTAAATCAGGAAATAGAGGTTCCCTTGGATATGCTTCCAATTCGCCAATATGCTCAAATAATATGGCACCACCTCACAATGTTATGCCTGTGGTTAATTTTTTAAACAATAGATACGAAATATGGATTGGTAGGCAGGGAACCGTCCACTGGCCACCGAACAGTCCAGATCTCACGCCTTTAGATGCGTTTTTGTGGGGATATTTAAAAAACAAAGTTTATGCTCAGAGAAGTGCCAATATTGAAGATCTCAGGGCGAGAATTTTATACTACATAAACGACCTTAACCAGAACAATGCAATTTTTATTATCAATGCAACAAATAAATTAGAAAGCGACTTCCGAGATTGTTTCAATAGAAACGGTGGGCATATTCAACAATTGTAATAGTTCAGTTCTTTATTATCAAACATGTTAAGATATTGTCACGACTAACAACCGTCCGAACGTTTTTGTGCTACCCTATAGAACTAGCCGCCGCCGTGCCGCTCGCTTCTTTGTCCGTATGACTCATCGCCCGGCCGGTCGCGAAGTTTCAGGATCGCTGGAATTGTCTCGATGGCCTCGTCGAGATCATATAGAGTGGCCTCGGAATACTTCCCGAATATTCGTGATAGATTTGAGATTATATATAAGCAGAGCTAAGGCGAATGTTAGGCAGTTCAGTTCAGTTAATCATTGAGTGTTGAATAGACATTAGTTGTAAAGTTATAAGAGTAGTATAGAGTGTTAAATTGTATACAGTGGTAGTGAATAAAGAGAGTATTAGTTGAAAATAGCAAAGTTGTAATTCTGTTAAGAACCCACGGGAAAAACGTAACATTTGGTGTCAGAAGTTGGATTGTGAAAGGACCGGACTTGTGAAGTATTTTTCGAGGAAAGAAAAGGGTACAAGTAAGTCAACGAGACCGTTTGGTTGGTGGATTCTGTGAAAATTTTATAAAATTCTATGGTCAATACGAGGCAACAAGCGGCAGAAATGGAACAAATAAATAAAATGTTGGCCGATTTTATGGATAATTTAAATGCTGAGAGGCGAGCGGATCGGGAAGAGGATGAACGTAGAAGGCAAGTGGATCGGGAAGAGGAAGAACGTAAAAAGCAAATAGAACAGGACCGGCTTCAGAAAATTTTAAAAGACCAGGAAGATAAAAGGCAAAAAGAACAGGACGACCGGCTTCAGAAAATTTTGCAAGATCAAGAAGATAAAAGACAAGCGGAACGGGAACAGGATGAACGTAGAAGGCAAGCAGAACAGGACCGGCTTCAGAAAATTTTACAAGATCAAGAAGATAAAAGGCAAGCGGAACGGGAAGAGACTGAAGGTAGAAGGCAAGCAGAACAGGAACAGCTGCAGAAATGGATGCTGGATGTAATTGTAGGCGAGCAAGGAAAATTACAGAAAATATTGGACGGGCAAAATGAGAAATTTGAAAAAGAAGTAAACAATATACAAAAAGAAGTTGTAACTGTACAAAAAGAAGTAGGAGACGTACAGAAAGAAATGAAGAATCTACAAGCAGAAGTTTCCAGACTAAAAAATCAAGGATCCACCGAGAGGGTATTCGGCACAGGACAACATATTAAACCTCCACCCTATGACGGTCAAACATCCTGGACAATGTACAAAAGGCAATTTGAAGCCGCTGCTGTTGCCAACGGTTGGAATAATGAAGAAATGGCTACATCACTAGTGGTAGCGCTTCGTGGATCTGCCCTGGAACTACTGCAGACAATTCCCATCAGCCAACAGGGGAAATATGACATACTTGTAGCTGTCCTGGAGAGACGATTTGGCGACCAACATAGAAGACAGCTCTACCAGGCACAAGTTAAGTCCCGACATCAGAAGCCTGGTGAAAACCTGCAAGAATTTGAGGCCGACATTAGACGTCTCATTCAATTGGCCTACCCGGGAGCGACAGAAGAATTTCAAGAGGAACTTGCTGCCCAATATTTCGTGGATGGTATTAGAGATCCAGAAACTCAGAAAATGCTACGCCTAGCCAAATTTGATAACAGCAGCGAAGCTTTGGGTCGAGCCCTAGAAATCGAGGCGGCCTGTAACATCTCCAAGCCAAAAATCAGGGCCGTATCCATCCAGGAAGAAAAGCCGACAAACAGCTATGAATTAACTGAGATGGGCGAAATTTTGAAGAAATTAACGGAAGTTCTTCAGGCCACAGGGAGATTCCGGGAGCCAATTGAAGATAGGCCACGTAACCGAAATACATCAAGTCAGTGCTATAGATGTGGCAGGACTGGGCATTTCAAAAGAGACTGCCGAGTACAACTACGGTCTAGATCTCCATCCAGAGACGCTAGGGCCTCC
Organism: Pissodes strobi; assembly: GCA_016904865.1. Lineage (NCBI taxonomy): Eukaryota > Metazoa > Arthropoda > Insecta > Coleoptera > Curculionidae > Pissodes > Pissodes strobi. The sequence continues at coordinate 125,480 of MU184624.1, read as the reverse complement.
AAGTCAAATCAGGAAAACTTCAATTAGTCAACATTGCGGGGCGGGTGTTGGCTAAAGAAGACAAAGCCCCCAGGATCGTCTCCATAAAAAACCTAGGAAAATCCGCCGACAGTCTAACAATTACAGGAAAGATCAACGGAAGAGCCATAACAATTACTGTTGACACTGGTGCGGCGGTGTCTTTGATAAGGTCCAACAGAGTGAATAGAGTAGAAGTTCTACCCATATCAAAGAATGTAGTTTTACGTACAGTTACCGGTGAGACAGCTGAAGTACTTGGGGAAATGGATATCGAACTTCAACTGGGACGAATTAAACTACACCACACAGTGTTAGTCGCCGACATCGAGGACGAATTTATTTTGGGGATGGATCTCATCGGTCAACATGGATTCTCTTTTGACAACAAGCTTAATCTTCTGAAGTTTGGCACCGAAGAGTTCATCCTTAACAAAACAGACGATGGCACACCGACTAAAGTAGTGGCGGCATGTACTGTCAGAATAAGCGGAAATACCGAGCAGATAATTTTTGGGAAATTGGAGAAGGATTTTGGAGGCTGCATCGGACTTATCCAACACCACGATTTGCCTTGCAAACACCTCGTAGGCAAAGCACTAGTCAAAACCGACGGCGAAATACCGATAAGGATAGCAAATATTTCATCCAATTCCATCAAAATCAATAAAGGAGATGTAATAGCCACTTGCGAGCCGGTGCAGTGGGTAACCAGTTGCGAAACGCAGTCAGAAGTAACACCATCAACATCACCTAAGGAAGTCCTAGAACATTTCCAGAAGTCGTGGCAACATCTGTCTTCCGAAGAACTGAAGAGAGCTACACAATTTATCAAAGAGCAGAGTACAGCCTTTGAAAAGAAAAATGGCAATACTGGAAGAACGAACATCATAAAATCGACACTGGGAGTGCTCACCCCATACGGCAGCATCCTCGAAGGTTACCAGTGACGAAGCAGCAAGAAGTTACCACATTAGTGGATAAAATGCTTGAAGATGGAATTATTGAAGAGTCATCAAGTCCATGGTCATCTCCTGTTGTCTTAGTCACCAAGAAGGATGGGACTACCAGATTCTGCGTGGACTATAGAAGGCTCAATGACGTCACCAAGAAGGACAGCTATCCACTTCCCAGAATTGACGACACTAGCAGGTTCTCATTGGTTCTCAACACTCGATCTAAAGAGCGGATACTGGCAAGTAGGCATTGACGAACAGGATAAGGAAAAGACTGCCTTCTCTACCGGAAGTGGTTTATATCAGTTTAAAGTTATGCCATTCGGACTATGCAATGCCCCCGCTACTTTTGAGCGTCTTATGGAAGTTGTTCTACGAGGCCTCACTTGGAAGACATGCCTGGTCTATCTTGATGATATAATGGTAATGGGAAAAACTTTTGAAGAGCACCTACAAAACCTGCATGAAGTTTTTACTAGGATCAAGAATGCTCAGCTCTTACTGAATCCAAAGAAATGTTTTCTCTTCCAACAAAAAGTTGAATTTCTCGGACACGTCGTGTCATCAGAGGGAATCCAAACTGATCAACGAAAGATAACAGCAATCAAAGACTGGCCTCGTCCTCGCGACAAACACGAACTGCGGAGCTTCCTTGGTTTATGTACTTATTATAGAAGATTTGTCGAAGGATTTGCAAATATAGCTGCACCTTTACATAAGCTCACTGAAGAACGAGCAAATTATAACTGGGATCATAACTGCGATTCTGCGTTCAGGAAATTAAAAGCGGCTCTATGTTCTAGTCCAATATTGGGATATCCGGAACAAAAGGGTAAATTTGTATTGGACACAGATGCAAGCAACACCGGCATCGGAGCAGTTTTATCGCAAGTACAAGCAGGGGAAGAACGAGTTATCGAATACTACAGTCGAACACTTTCGAAACCTGAACGTAACTACTGTGTAACCCGAAAAGAGCTTTTGGCAATAGTACGGTCTGTTGAGCATTTCCATCAATATCTATATGGGCAAGAATTTCTGATAAGGACTGATCATGCAGCACTTAAATGGCTTTTGGATATGAAACAACCTGAAGGACAGGTAGCCAGGTGGCTTGAAAAGTTACAACAATATAACTTTAAGGTTAAGCACAGAGCAGGGAGATTGCATAATAATGCAGATGCTTTATCCAGAAGACCATGCGCGGATAATTGTAAGCATTGCCAAAGAGTAGATCAACGAGAAGGAATTACTCCGATTAGGCTAACGAAATTTGAGGTTGATCAGCAGTGGACCACCGAGCAACTTAAAAAGGATCAGCTTGAAGATAGTGAAATAGCACTATTGCTAAGAGCTAAAGAAGAACAGCAACCAAGACCAAGCTGGAGCGAGATATCAAATAAAGGACTTGCTTTTAAAACTCTGTGGGCTCAGTGGGACTCCCTGGTGGTGGAAAATGGACTTCTTAAACGAGCCTGGGAAAGCGCCGATGGCAAAGTAGTGAAGACACAGTTAGTGGTACCAAGGAGGAAGATATCGGAAGTTCTGGAAGAAGTTCATAATGGAAAGTCTGGTGCTCATCTCGGAGTGAACAAAACGATTGACAAGATTCGCGACAGATTTTACTGGGTCAACTACTGCCAGGATGTGAAATCGTGGTGTCGGCAGTGCTCAACCTGTGCCGCAAGCCAAGGACCCAAAACAAGATCTAGGGGCAAAATGAAACAGTATAATGTGGGCCTACCGTTTGAACGTATCGCCATTGACGTAGCTGGCCCTTTTCCAGAAACAAATAATGGTAACAAGTACATTTTAGTGGCAATTGACTATTTCAGTAAATGGCCTGAAGTATTTGCGATCCCCAATCAAGAAGCTGTTACCATAGCAGAGGTCCTTGTGAATAACTTATTCAGCAGATTTGGTGTTCCGTTAGAGTTGCATTCAGATATCAAGGACGCAACTTCGAATACAAGGTTTTCCAGAAAGTCTGTGATTTACTCAACATCCATAAAACACGGACTACCGCCTTACATCCACAATCAGACGGCATGGTTGAGAGGTTTAACAAGACCATTGAAGAACATTTGTCAAAGGTCGTAGATGAACATCAGCAGGATTGGGACCAACACATACCACTATTTTTAATGGCCTATAGATCAGCAGTCCATGACACGACAGGACTAACACCAGCCATGGTTTTATTTGGAAGAGAACTCCGTTTACCCTGTGACCTATTATTCGGAACGCCAGACAACCAGGATATGGAAATTCAAGACTACGCAGACTCCCTTAAGGAAAAGTTACTATACGTCCATGAATTAGTCAGAGAAAACACGGAGAAAGCCAGCGACCGAATGAAGACACGATATGACCTCTATGGGATTTCAGATGAACGATAAAGTCTGGTTATATAATCCACAAAGGAAGAAAGGAAGATCTCCCAAGATAACGCCAGTATGGGAAGGACCCTATAGAGTCATCAAAATAATTAATGACGTTGTGTATAGAATTCAGCGTAGTCCCAGAAGCAAACTGAAAGTTGTTCACCTCGACAGACTGAAATCATATCACGGACATGAAGTATCTGATCGGGACGATCAGGTTTAAGAGGGAGGCAATGTCACGACTAACAACCGTCCGAACGTTTTTGTGCTACCCTATAGAACTAGCCGCCGCCGTGCCGCTCGCTTCTTTGTCCGTATGACTCATCGCCCGGCCGGTCGCGAAGTTTCAGGATCGCTGGAATTGTCTCGATGGCCTCGTCGAGATCATATAGAGTGGCCTCGGAATACTTCCCGAATATTCGTGATAGATTTGAGATTATATATAAGCAGACCTAAGGCGAATGTTAGGCAGTTCAGTTCAGTTAATCATTGAGTGTTGAATAGACATTAGTTGTAAAGTTATAAGAGTAGTATAGAGTGTTAAATTGTATACAGTGGTAGTGAATAAAGAGAGTATTAGTTGAAAATAGCAAAGTTGTAATTCTGTTAAGAACCCACGGGAAAAACGTAACAATATGTTTGCATATAATAATAAAAAATTATTAAAACATTTGATTTATTTTATTTAAATCAACTTTTAAAGTTAAATAGCTCGGAAATGGCTTAAACAAATGTAAACAAATTATATATTTTTGTAATCGGAGAACAAAGCTCTTTCGTCCTGAGCAGAAATATACAGGGTGTTCCATTTAAAAAATATATATTTTCTTGATTTTCGCACTTTTTGCAACACCCCGTATAGACAAAAATATGTTTTCTGAGAACTTTCTCCAGAACTACAACTTTCATATTTACATTTTTTTTCTACACAGTGGCACAAAAAAGTTAAGGGGGGTGGGAAAATATAAAAAATGACCCTGTACAGTGTGATGTCTTTTTAACTATGAACCCCTGCTCTCGAAGAGCATTTAAGCAGGGTTTTTTTTATCAATTTTCCCTGCATTTTCGCCAGGTAATAATATTACTTATAGAAGACTGTACAGCTTCTCTCTTAGCTTTCGCTAATCACTTTATCGGTAACGACTTTGACGGGGTAACCCAAGTAGAGATCACAATAAAGCAGTACCACGAACCCTAGACCTAAGTAGGTGTTAAAATCAGCCCCCCTACGGGTGCCTATCTGTTGGCCACGGCGCTGATGTAACAGCTCCCGGCGAAACAACAGTTATAGTTTTAGTATTAGGTTACTTTACTGGCATACTTATTCTAGGTTTAGTAGTTTCATGATGTTAATATTGAAATAAATAAATGATGATGATTCCCGGCCACAGATCGGCAAGGGGACCCTTTTACGGGGCTGTAAAGGCTTATGGCATGTTACCCAGGGACTTGCAGATGTTTCGGAGCTTGTCAGGTTTCAAAAAACAAGTGAAATGCTACTTGAGTCGGAGGGTGTTCTACTCATTTAAAATTGATTGCTGATGAGTATTTTGTAACTGTTATATTTTATTGTCGCTATATAAATATTTTTTTTTTGTAATACAGTTTGATTGTTATTGCATCTGTTCATCTACTTCTTTCTTGTATTGTTTTTTTACGGTGGAACTAGTCCCAATTTATTTAGTCATAAAACAAAATATTTGTGTATCCTTTTCTTGCGTTTATTTATTTATTTATATTTATTTAAAAGGTGCCCTGGTGATGTCTCTGAGAATGTACAATTGTTTACCATCTACAATTAAATCTCTCGAAAATTATAGAAAATTTAGAAATAAAACAAAAGACTTTCTTATAAATCATTCATTTTATTCGTTTGTAGAGTATTTTCAGATTTGTGATACCTAATGTTAAGATTAATGTTGTGGTAATTGTATTGTTTGTTAATTTAATTGTAATTTAATTTTAATTAAGTTAGTGTTTTAATTAACAATTCATATACTTATAATGTAAGTCTGATGGAAATAAACAAATAGATAAATAAATTAAAGATATATGTTTTTACAGAGTGCCCAAAAGGACCCTCGCGAGCGACAGAAGAAGCTTCTCGAGAGGGAACAAGCTCTTAAAAAGAAGGAAGCCATGTTACAAGCGCAAGCAGAAGCCAAACGTAAGCTAAACGAGGAGAAACAAATGAAGGCACAGCAACAGCGGAAAGCGCTGGAAGTTGAAAAACTAAAGCAGTTAGAGGTAGGTGTCTTAAAAATATAAATTTTTCAACCTCTACGATCCGGATATTCACATTTGATTCTGAACTGAGCTGCAGTTCTAATACCTCCATGACTGCCTATTTTGTTTTTTTAGGTGCAAAAACAGAAAGAGGAAAGACTGAGACAGCGCGAACTGGAGCGTGAAGAATACTTACAAAAACAGAAGCAGGAGACGGAGAAGAAGCGACTCGCGCAGAAAAAGAAGATCCAAGAAATACAGGCGCTGCGCCAGCAGGAACTGGCTAAACAGAAGCCTCCGATCTACATGATCTCAGAACCGCCACCGTTGCCGACGCTGGACTGCTACGACTCTGACGATTCGGAATATAAAAAAGTACGGGCGCCCAGTTGGTGTTCCGGTATGTATAAAGAACTTTTGATAATACAAAAATCGCTTGGCTAACATGCAATGTTACGTGTCTTATTGCTGTAGGGTTTATTAGCCATATTATTTTGTAACTCCTATAAAAATTGTTCTGGTTTTGAGTAGTTGATATGGTAGTTATGGAGTATGAAAGAAGTTTAAACTTCCAAAATACTAAATCCCCAAGGAAGGAGAATAGTATAACAACATAACAAACCTGATCCTGGATAATGTCGGCAACTCACTAGACAATCGTTTGTACTGGAAAACTAAAACGAGAGTTTTATCCACAATACCGAAACAGAATTTTGCACTGGACGCGCATTTCGGTAACCATTAACATAATTAAGAGACAAGAACAATACTTCCTGGGTTTGCACATAACTGGTAACTCAGCGATGGGCCGCTATAAAGAAGTGCGATTTTCATTTGACGGCTCTGAGTTGAGTTGAGAGATACACAAAGCTTAATACTTCATTTGGAAATCTTTTGAGATAACTTTTTGGGTTTCAGATATCTAAAGGTACTCATGATGCCTTCTACAGTTTCCTTGAGAGGGTTTATTTTGTGGTGACATATCGGCAGTGGTGTTCTGTGATATGTCCAAGGCGTTTAATTGTGTGAATCATGGAATACTTCTGTCGAAGCTCGAGAGGTATGGGTTCCGTGGCGTGGTTCATTCTTGGTTTTTATCTTACCTCGAGGCCCGGTATCAGTCTGTAGTAAACTTTGGGATGTGATCTTCTACTTTAAGGATTGACTGCGAGGTTCCACAGGGCTCGGTTTTGGGACCTATATTATTTTTGGCTTACTTCAATAACCTTGACTTCACACCTTTTGCTGACGACACTTCCATACTATACTAAAGAACACAATAACAACGGCTTTAAAGCTTATCAAAGAATGGTTTAACTCGAACCGCCTCTGCCTAAACATAAGTAAAACCCACATTGTTAGGTTTCAGTGTGATATAGCAGGTTTGCTAATGGATGGGGACCTCCTACCCAGCACACTTATGACTAAATTCCTGCGAATACAAATAGATACCGAGCTACCTTTTGAAGACCCTCACTAGAAAGCTGACATTGGGTTGTTTTGCTGTGAAGGTGGTTAGAGAAAAGCTGGGCTACCAGCTGGCGCGATCTGTCCATTTCCTTCTGTTTGTGTCGCACCTTCGATATGGTATACCATTCTGGGGTAACACTGGCCTGGATCTCTTAAGCATCATCTTTATCCTCCAAAGAAAGGCAGTACGATCTATAGTAAACATAAATCGAAGAGAAAGCTGAAGACCGCACTTCGAGTCTCAGAGAATTCTAACTCTGACAACTCTGGAGACAGCAACACTCATTTTTAAAAATTGTGTTGAACTTCCCTCCATGATACCCGTCAGGCCCAGTCGTTAATTTATGAGGGTCGGAAATTATATAATCATTTACCAGCAGATTTAAGAACTGTTGACTCGTTAAAGACATTTCGGTGCTTATAGAAAAAACTGCTTTTGAGAAAAGCATATTACAATATGGAGGAATTCTATCGGGATGCGTTTTGAGATAATTGCCTTGGTATAGTTTGTAATTTCTTTTGCTGTGTAACTTTTTTTTATTTATTATATTATTATTATTATTATTTACTTTTATTGTCATAAGCATTCACAAGTGAACATTGACAACGTCAGTGAATAAAACAAATAGAAAATAATACAAAAAGAGTCGATCTCAGTACACTATAAATAATAATCATGAACGAATAAAAACAACAGATCGTTAACAAACAATCATTACAACAACTTACACAATAAATGATACAATTTATACAATTCAGAGCAGCGAACAGCCCAACCCATTTAAAATTCAAAGTTAGTCCCCCCAAAAAGTGATTTAGTGAATAAAATTCATTATATATTAGAAATCTCTTCAAATGATGCCCAAACGATTCCCTACTCTGAATGGCTTTAATGTCATTAGGCAAAGAATTATACACCTTAATGCAGCTCAATAGATGACCCTTATGAATTAAAGATGTTCGATGAACAACAACAACCTAGTATTGACATTATTAGAGACGTCGCTATTCTTAACAAACATAGTAAAAACAGATCTAGCAAACATAGCGCAACTATATATAAACAAAGTCAGGTCATAATATTTAAGTATTTAAATTTGCCCCTACAAGAATATCTGCAATACATTTCTAACATAATTCGAACTATCCTCTTCTGCGTTACAAATACTCTATGTGCATTCTCAACTGAGGTACGGTACCAAAACATAATACTGTACGACATTACAGATTGAACCCCAGCCATATAGAGTATTCTCACAATATTTAAAATTACCTGGTGACGCAAGAAACGAATGACGTATTCTGCTTTACTGATCTTACTTACAACAATGTCAACCTATAGCGTCCATTGAAGATTCTCATCCAAAGTTACTTCTAGAAATTTGACAGACTGTGTTTGCTCTATGGTCTTACCATTAACGGAAACATAGAGACTCGTTCTTGTTATCTCGAAAAACAAATAATGAAGTTTTGGCGGTATTTAACACAAGCTTATTAGCTGTACCCAATTCTAACACATTTTCTACAATCTCAATAGATTTTTTTGACAACACAACAAATTCTTTTCGACCGACGATACCGTGCATGATGTGTCATCTGCAAATTGCTACAAGGAAGAAATGTTGATCTTTTTATTGAGGTCGTTGGCAAATATTAAAAACAAAATTGGGCCCAATATGGAGTACTGTGGAACACCTTTTCTCATCTTGATAACCTCAGAGAACACTGCCTGCCATCCGGAGCCGACACAAACCGTCATCATTCTATTTGTCAGGTATAATCTTAAAAAACCGATCGTTGAACCGCGAATACAATAGTACTCTAACTTGCGCAACAATATATCATGATCAATCAAGTCAAATGCTTTACTGAAATCAAAATATAAATCCGAAACCATCATACCCCTATCTACGTGCTCTAATACATAGTTAAAAGCCTGAAATACGGCAGTAAGTTGAGCATTTTGGTAAAAAGCCATGCTGCCCAACGTAAAATAAATGGTTGTTTACAAAGTAATCGAATATCCTCTCAAAGATTTTTGAGAAAACCGGCAAAATGGACACTGGCCGATAATTTGAAATATCATGGTGGCTTCCTTTTTTATAAATTGGCACAACCTTAGCCCAGCTTCAACTTACTTGGAAAAAAACCTCGCTCAAAACATTCATTAATAATACTAGCTAATGGAACACTAATAGTTTCAGACGCTGCTTTCACAACACAGATAGGCACCCCATCTACACCTGTCGAGTACTTCGTCGGTAATAACTTAATAATCTGATTAACCTCTGCAGAGCTAGTGGACGGGAGAAAAAATGAATACGAAACCAGGCTATTAAAAATAGAACGATCCAAACCATCATCGGAAAGATTACCAAGATCAAACTGCCGCAAGAACAGACCCGTCAATACATTAGCGTCCGTAACTAAAGTCTGACCCTGCAAAAGCTGTAATGAAACATTTTTTTTATTATTATTAAGAAGGCACCATGTTGATCTAGTCACATTACTAGAAGTTGATATTGTCCTATTGTTAAAACCTTATCTAAATTGCCTGATATACATTTTAAAAACTCTTTTTTCATTGTTGTAATGAATCAAAATTTGCTCATCACAGAGCATGCAAGTCACGAAGATTCAAGGACCATTCTCTAATTTCGTTTGTTATCCATTTCTTTCCAGTGCTGGTCTTAATAGAAATTTTTTTAAGTTAAAAAAATGTCAATATAATACCTGAAGATATTGAAGAAATTATCGTATTTTTCATCACATACATGCGCTGTCCCTACATCAGCCCAATCCTCACCTCCGATTGCATTCCTAAAACCGTTAATATTTTCTTCATCAAAATGCCTACGCCAACATGTTGGCCTTTCTGCTTTTACGTTCTTATTTTTAAAATTTAGTACCAGCGCAAAATTATCAGAAATATCTGTTTTTATGATGTTACCAGTATACTTCCTATCATCCAGAGTATAAAAAACATTATCCAATTGATTGCTACTTATGCTTCTTACTCTAGTCATACCAGAAATATTCGATCTTAAATTATATGTCAAAAACAACTCGCAAACATTTATTGCATCCCTATTAGGCTCATCAAATTTTAAATTAAAGTCACCACACACATACATAACTTTACCCCTACCAAACATCTCATCCAGCAGCAACCCATTACATCCAAAAAAATAGACACATTACCACATGGGGAGCGATAGACAGAAATCACAATACAAACATCATCATCCAACCTGTGTATAGTAGAATTCACATTCTATAGGTACAAGTTTAACAACCGTATTAAGGGCTTTAATATTTATATCGAATCGGATTAAGTATAAATAGATGTACCTCCACCCCCCATTGCATTTCTACAAAAACTACTTACTAGAGTATAATTATTCAATTTCCACATCTCTATTTCATCATCATTGAGCCAGTGCTCATTCAAACAAACTATTGTTGGTTCGATCTCATCCAATAATATTCTAGGTCGTTAATTTTATTTCTAATAGTCAGCACCTTAGCATCCGTTAGCTTGTCTCTTGAGGAGACGGAACTGCTTCTAAAAAATTATTTCTTGCATTAGTATAGCCAATGAGCAAAACTGTTAACTGATTGTCTTGCTCCTCTAGAGACTAGCTCTGTGCGCCAACATTAGCCTGAAAAGAAACACCATCACATGTAACAGAAGAGTCATTACCGAAGTCGCTATTATGATACCATCTCGCAGATCCACTATTTGTGCGTCCGTCTGTATACTTTTTAGAACTATATTATTAAAACTATTACCCAAATGATTCAATACGTAATTACTTAAAACACTACACATAGAGAATGTATTATTGTGTCGAAAATATATACCCTGTTTATAATTTTCAACAATCCTAATGGATGTATTGTTTCTTTTGTTGAAGGTGCAAATATAATCATAAATTTTGAACAAACAGAATTGGACGAATTATGTTTGATAGCAACAATACAATTAGTAAATTTAGCAGCAGCGAAAAGTAACCTTAAAGGTGCGCGTCCACTTGTTCGTACCGGACGAATCGGCCGCACCTTACGCATCTCATTATTTAATTCTTTTTCATGGTTTAAATATAAATGCGTCCACTGACTCACAACGGCCGCGTCGAACTGCCGGAATGCGGCTACGTATTTTCGGTCGGTGCGTGCGGCCGACGTAATCAGTAAATACGTACAAATGGACGCATCTTATGGGCGGTTTTTGAGGAATCGTTTAGTATCGTGTGACGTTCGGTTTGCTTCGAATATACAGCTCAATAATTGTTGACTAGGCTCTAGGGATAGCGGCGCGTAATATGTATTGAATGCAGTGGAATGTATTCGCGGAAACACATGCAAGCTGCTGTATATCCACTATAATACAGCTTTTGTTAAATATATCCTGGTTTTTAGTTAGATAAAGCAAAATATATCGTAGAAAGTGTTGACAAAGTACGGCCACGTATTACAACAAGTAATATTTCACTTCACGCATAACCTCCGCTCGCTCCGGGGCTCAACGAAAGAAAGCTAACCAAGTGCTAACGCAAAATCAAGAAAAAATCTATTTAGAAACATAACCTTAAAAAAAAGCCGACGGGATTTGAACCCGGGTCGCCGAAGTGAAGGCTAATCATCCAGACCCATAGACCATCAGCGGACTTACAAACAACTGGTTGCATCACGAAGACATGGAAGTCAACGGACAGAGTGCAGGGCGCCGCTATCCCTGGAGTCGAGTAATTGTTGTGGTTATTAACTTAGCTTAGTGACTAGTTCTTTTAAAGGTTTACAGAATTGTGTACATACGTGTCATATGTATGTTTTGTAATTTTTAAACAATCATCTACTAAGTCAGGGAACAATGTATGAAATTCGCCATATTGTTTTCGTTTTTTACATATATTATGCATCCAAAATCGATGACGCCGTGGTCTACATTTAGTTCGTGCTTTTTCTTCTTCATCTGATAATAAAGTAGCGATCAACACTACTTCTTCAGAAGAACTCATTACCAACAAATCAAAATTACTAATCTAGAATTTTCATTTTATAACCTGTCTGTCACCCAGTCAGTCGAGCCAATGCGATCCGATGCGGATAAGTGGACGAATTCATTACAAAAATCCGATTCGATTCATGCGGCCGATTCGTCCGGTACGAACAAGTGGACGCGCACCTTTAATCTGAAATTATTTTTATAATTATTGATCTAAGGTCTAATGAGATAACAACACAATTAGAATTTGAATAATGTTTACGATAATCAAAAATTGTATCCGATAATGTTTTTAAATCCCAATATACTGTAGTCTTTCATTGTCACGTTTTTTCGTAAACAAATGGTCCAATCTCTGCAACTCTGATCATCAAATAGTAAAAGCTTCTTACTTCTTAGGAAATCGCCAACGTTTAAGTCAGATGACTTCAAACTTAATTGTCCGTTATGCAAACCTGGGCTGGAAGGCTGTGGATTTAATCATTTTTAGCTCTTCCAAGTTTTTATTCAAGTTATTAATCTCATAGGATTGATTCTCGACTTCTAAGTTCTAATTGAAGAAATCATGCCTCTACTGAAGTCATTCAGTTCGGTCAGCTCTGCTTGAAGATTATTAATTTCTCCCAAAGATTTTTTTGTTCACACAATTCACATACTTCTTGACGTAATCTAACAACATCCCCACGCTTTGAATTTAATGAATCTATTATCTTTTTTTCAGATTCGAAGACTTTCTCCTCAAACTCTTGCGTCCTACGATGTTGCTTCTTATACAGCGTGTCCCTATTCATTTTTCTTTCTTAAGGCCTTCTATTTCTGTATGAGACCTGAAATAAAATATTATTTTTTTGGCCACAATGCTTTTAAACTTCCTCCTTTAAGATGCATTTCCTTTTTAAATTGTGATGGGTCTCCTGAATTTTTTCTATTTCGGAAACACTGGGCTGCAGTCGAATGTCTGAATCCACTAAATTGCGACATTTTCTTGAGCAGAATATCTTGAAATCACCCAGCTTTGTATGTTCCTTGAAGTCTCTAGCGAGACAACTAGGGTGGAACGCATCAAAGCAAACAATACAAACAAAAAGCTTATGTGCTTTGTTCGCACAGCATCTAAATTTGAACTTTTCCTGCATCTCAACATAGAAAGCAAAAAACAACAAATAACTTGTAGCCGTTCATGCATGGTTCAGTTTATTGTAAATAAAGGGGATTCCACAAAATCACAACAATAATTAAAAATCCACAAAAAATTGATCATTCCCATAGTATAAACATCTGGTAGAAAAGAAATATTTATTGCTGATAAAGGAAAAAACGAACTATTTAGGTAGAAGGAAGTCTCTAAACAATTTTCACTTTTCTCTAGTCCACTCCATAAAACCAATATGCACACTGGACGGATCACAGTTTACTTAACAAATGGACATCAAATACACAATAAAATTATCAACAATAACCCATAAAAAATAGTAAAACACGAGAGCGATGTTATCATTAAACATAAATCATAAACATTCGATTCGATTATGCATGTTTGTGCAATTTATTGACTTGAGTCATACTTTTTAGTTATTAGAAACAGTCTTTAGAACAATTTTATATGTACTGTTTCCTGTAAGGTTTTTGGATGAGATTTTAAGATTTTGACCTAATTTTAAGTTAATGTTGTGTGGTGCACAATACTGTAGTACATTTTTAATTTGATATGATATTAGACAGTGGAGGAGTATTTTAATGGAAAATTTTGTTTCCTCTTTTTGATTCCTTTCACTTTTGAGAGATCTGTGAACTGATCTGATTGTGTGTTTATAAGCCCAAAAATAACAATTTAGGGTATTTTTTTTATAAGAGAAATATGCACAAATATCGCTTAAGAGAGCTTTTGATATTTAAATATCAAAATAGTATGTTTTCAGGCAATAGCCTATAAACATTTAGTTCCCAATATCTTTGATATATCTATATCTCACATTATTAGTAACATGAAAATCATCTCTACATAAACTAGGCAACGTCGCCGCGAGTTTATTTTGGTTTTAACTCTATTTATGCCGATTTTTAAGTAAATTACGAGCTTTAATTAGTTTTATGTGCAGAAACCTGTCAATAGGATTACCAGCATTGGCTGTAAGTAAAAATAGCTCTTTGTTTGGCTCTGAAAAGTGCTGATAGACTGTTGTTTTGGAAATTTACTGGTTCCAGCCGCATATCGGGTCTCAGTGTTGCCGGATTTCAATTTAATTTTCCTGGCGGTTTCTGAATTAAGTAGGGACATTTACTCTTAATATTGTTATTTTAATATTATTAGTTCCTAGTGTACTAATAATGGCTGAAACATTCAAATGTTGTAGAAAAATTGAAAAAAAACCTGGTTTGCTTATCTTGTAGCGATGTATTCCATCCTAGTTGTACAAAGAGGGATATTAAGCAGTATACCTTAATTCGCGGGAACTTGATTTTCTGTTCAACAAAATGTGCTGAGGAAGAAATGCCCAGCGAGGTGGAATTTGATTATCATAAATGCCTAAAGCAACAAATCAAAGAACTGCAAGAAGAAATTCAACAAAAGGACATATTTATTAAAAAGTTGAAAATAAGGTCTAAGTCATTTGAGACTGAAGCTTATGACCAAAAAGAACAATATGTGCGCAAGATAGAGGAACAAAATACCATTATCTTCCAACTTAGAAATAAAATCGAAAAACAAACAGATATGATTGCAGTTTTTGATGAGAAGGTATGTAACAGAAAAGGAACTCAAACCTCAATAAAAACAACTCATAGAAAATGCCAAACAAAAACGATTAACAGTTCACATAAGGCAGTTCAAGTGATTTGTCAGTCATCACATGATGCAAGCTAGACAACTACAATTAACCTAAAAGAATCGGAAAGCCAGACAACTACAGTTGACCTAAAAGAATCAGAATGCTAAACATATACCTCGGCGATGGAGGTTGGATGTCAGACACGCGGCATAGACTTTGCTCCCCCATCTGAAATTTGTGAGCGAAATATGCCTAAGCCCCGTTTCACACGAGTCCGACACCGGGCATCCGACGTCGGATATCCGGTTTTTCTAGCACGTTTCCGGCGTCCGACTGTCCGACAAACGTGTGAAAGCTTTCATTTAATGTTACGTACCTCGCGATCGGATATCCGTAAACCGGATGATCTTATCCGGCATGTGTGAAAAGGCACTAACACTAGAAGCGTGGATCTAATTCAGCCTCCATCTGTGGTTATTGAGGCCTCCATAAGCGCTTTGCATGTTGCTTCGGATGCAGCCAGTGGTGATCAGTGTCCAGTACTAGGAGGATTTTGATTATTGGCCGGAGAATGGGGGTTTTGGGTTGTGGACGCCTATTTAAATTGGCCGTAGATGGTAAATCGAAAATCAATTCCCAGTATAGTCCTGGGGTGGTTCTCGAGGATCTTAAACACATCCTTCTGAGCAAGTATTTCACGAAGACTGATTTTGTGGTAGTTTTCTTGGGACCTGAGTAGGTGATCCAGGGAAATGCCCTGGACGAGGTTTTCTGCCACTACTTTTTATATGAAATTGAGCATATAAATGTTATTATAATTGGCCCTCCATATATGGCTCAAAAAAACTGCCTTAAATAACAACATATACCAATTTAACTTGGCAATAAAAAAGACAGTGCAGAGAGCATATAAGCATTGTTGGTTTCTGCCATACGATAGTTTTGTCACCAATAACGATCGAGATTCAGAGTTTTCATACTACAGTAAGCTTAAACTGATAAAGTATATTGTCGGTAATATATTTTCCTTGAGCTCAAATTCAACTTGTGACATGGCATCAATGTTGAAAGCCAGGCAAGCTGAAAGATTGGGAAAAGACCAGTGGATTGCTGAAGCAGCAGCAACAGGGAATAGTGGTATAGTCAAAAGCAGTCTTATCGTGTGGGTCCAAAGGTCACATTTTTCATTAAATGTCATTCCTTTGACAGATTTTACACGCAAAATCTGCCACGAGTGAAGTTTTTACTGAAAATTGTGACCTTTGGACCCGCACGATAAGATCGCTTTTGACTATAATGATGACTTAGAACAACGCCTAGTAAGTTTGCTGGATGGAAAAGACCTGTGGGTTCCAACGATCTGCGCTAATATAATTAACTCCAAATATCAGAGCCGGGGTTACCAATCCAAAAAAGAAAAATAACAAGTCGCAATAACTCAAACAACGATGATTATCGTCATCTTCGGATTCTTTATTTTAATATTCGAAGCATAAAGAAAAAAAATAATAGAATTAAACATATTATTGGATGAAGTACAGCCATGCCAACATCGTTGTTTGTTACTGAGCACTGGCTTAAGGGTGCTGATGTTGAAGTAATATAAATAAATAAAAATAAATAAATACTTAACGTCTTTATTAGGTATCAAATGCACATACATTTCCCCAAAAGGCGAAGATTAGCTTAAGCTACCCTAACTCTTAACCTTACGAAACAAAACAAAAAAAATATAGAAAGATCCAAGTACAAACAATAAATGAAAACAAAAATTCAGTAAATAATACATATGTTAACGAACAGTGAAAAAAGAAAAAGAAAAGAAAGAAAGGAAATTATTGTAGTAATTGTTCCCCTAAAAACAGAGTCTTATAACTATTTTTAAATTGAAACATTGAACTTGAGAAGTTGGGCCTAAATCTATTATAAATTGCTATAGCATTATATGTGTAACAACGTGAGAAGAGAGCTGTGGTATGGTGCGGCATAGTCAAGGATATGGGTCTTGTACTCCTATCATATGTACCTTGACAATTTTAGCTTGGTGACCTATATTGCTATCATGCTGACCGAAGAGGTGGTGGCACAGCAATATATCTGAGGAATGATCAGGTTACAAAGAGTTTGAGGGTTACTGACCGCTGCTTGGATGAACATTTTGAGTGTTGCGCTAGTGAGTTTGAATTTAGAAGTTGTATATGTTTATGTATCTATGTGTATCGATCTCCATCCAGTGTGTTCCAGGATTTCTTAAATAAATTGTCTGAGATATTGGAGACAACCTTTTCTCCAAATAAATACTTAATTTTAGCTGGTGATTTTAATGTGAACTTTAATGTCAATAACACCGAGTGTGATTCAATTGTCTCCTTTTGCCAAAGCTAAAGTCTGATACCACTTGCCGTCGGTCTAACTAAGAGGAATGAGTCGGGTGGGACACAAATCGATAACATATTTAGCAATTAAAGTCTTAATTGTAATTTATCGGATCACTATGCCCAAATTTTAAATGTGAATTTGTTGGTTGGAAGGCGACAGCGGTTCGTCAAACGAAGATTCTACACAAATGATGGTATTTTAAGACTTCGAAGTGCAGAAGTGGACGGAGGTGAATGGAATAAGTGATGCAGATGAAAGTATGAAATATTGGAAACATCTTTAATTATTATCTTAATTTATTTTTTCCTTTGAAGATGTCTAGAGTAAGGGACAAAACGTAGAATTGGGTAACTCCTGAAATCAGGAAATTTTCTGAGTATCTTGAGACCTGTACAACATTGCTAAAAATTCTGGCAATTCTAATATTTTAAAACAATACAAGAAAGAAAGGAAAATGTATAGAAAACGAATTTCTGTGTTAAGAAAGAATTACCACAAAGATATAATTCAACTTTCTCGGAATAAGGTTAGGGCTGTTTGGGGAATTTTTAATGAATTTACAAATAAGATGCATCAAAACTTAAATATCAGGCTTGAAGCATCTAATGGAATAGTCGATGAACCTGATTTGGTCGCAGAATTGTTTCGTGAAGGGTTTTTTGAATCCTACTCGATTAAGTAACCATCCCTAGAGAAGTAGTCATACTTACCCAACATATTTTCTTACACCTGTTGATGTTTATGAGGTCTCTGACATTATAAGGAGTCTGCCTAATAAGCGGTCAGCTGGCTTGGAAGAAATCCCATTGTTTATGTTAAGGAAGGTTGCTGATCCCTTGACTAGCATAATAATACATGTTTCCTAACGGGAGTTTTTCCCGGTTCTTTGAAAAAAGCCAAGGTGATCCCAGTGTTTAAAAAGGGAAGCAGTGGCAATATCGACAATAACAGACCGGTATCTTTATTACCATCAGTGTCGAAAGTCCTGAAGAGAGCAATCTATAACCGACTCATAAACAAGATGCTGGTTCCACATCAATTTGGATTTAGGTCCGGAAAATCTACGGACGCAGCCATTTTTAATATTGTCAACCATATCTTTGATCAGCTAGATAAAACGATAACGGCAGGGTTATTTTTTGATTTCTTAAGGGCATTCGATACTATAAATACTCCCAGACTCCTGAGCGAGTTGGAGACATGTAGTGTGAGGGGAGTGGGTGCCTCACTATTGAAATCGTATTTGTCTGATAGGAGCCAATGTGTGTGTGTTGAGGGAGATGCTGGACCGCGTGTATCTGCACTTGTGAGGGTGCCCCAGGGATTAATATTCGGTCCGCTTCTGTTCCTGCTTTATGTCAATGACTTGTCCGCGAATAAGTGTCCTGGGGCGATGACAATTTGCGAATGATACGTCAGTCATTTTGTCTGATTGGTGCGAGGCGAACAACTTCGTCTTAAACATACAGAAAACCGGTCTCATGGAGTTTATTATTGACGGGAGCAGGAGCGTATGCCTGTATGTTGGTCTGCAACATAGGTCTATACCGATTGTCGAGAAGGAGAAATTTTTGGGGGTTTATGTAGGTAGCGGATTGTCTTGGGAGGCTCACATTGGATGCCTGCGATCTAAATTGAATAGCGTATGCATGGTGATTCGCTCTATAAGAGATCAAATATCCATTAAAAATCTACGTATATTTTATTTCTCATACGTAGTCTATAATCTCATATGGAATCATGTTTTGGGCATCATCTTCAGGAGCAAAAAAAATTTACATACCTGAATATCGAATCACGTTTTTCGAGAGAGCCATTGGAGCATATTTGAAGCTATCATTAGAAACAAGCAATATAATAAATTTAAACAACATGTTATAAAAGATCTTAAGGAAGGTTGCCTCTACACATTTGATTTTTAATCTTTATTATTGTATTGGTTTATGTGTTGCGACCTTCTGATTTATATTATTTTATATAATGTAGTTTTTATTGTACATTGTATTTTTCTGAAATTGTAATTTTAAATGTAAGTTTTATTAAGTTGACGGCACCTTGTCGATATTCGAATGTATGGCTTGACGGAATAAATAAACAATTCTATTGCTTTAAAAATAGTACTCCTAGATATACCTAACATACATACATGATAGAATCATCTTTATACCACAAAATGTATGATTAATAACCATTAGTTCCCTAACTTGTTTTTTAAGTTACTTTATATGTGTGTTTGTTTCAGATGATCATGCAAAGTTTACCCAATTAGCAATGTTGGCAGCCGGCGAAAAGATTAAAAACACGCTCTTCTGTCGACACGCTCAAACTCCAGACTTAAGGGAAATCTTCGAGGGTATCGATCCCAGAAAACTGAAAAGGTAAAGAAATTACTGTTACCATTCACTATTCAAAAAAAAATCCTGCTGCCTACATGTATGCATTACATAGTTGAATGTTCTATCACTGAAATTGCACATATTTTGTATTATTTTCAGATCTTCGAGCAGCATGTGGAGGAAACCCCCTCGATACACAATGATGCCAGATTTAAATGAGACCAAATTTAGCGATGACGATGAGGTGTTCGAGAGCGACTGAACTTGATGCAAGCAACAATGTTCGAACGTTTTCCTAGTGTGAGGGTTTTACATGAAATCTAAAACCAAAATCATTCGAAATTCTCAATTTCAAAAGATGTATTGCGTACGATAGTATAAAAGGCAAATATGTATATAGTGTATGGTGTGCTCGCTAAGACGAGACATACAAAGTCGAAACAAAATACGTGGCATATTTAAAGGAAGCGAAACGGTGCCTTAACGAAGTGGATGTCGCCAATAAAATTTTTAATTTGCCTGACTTAGCAAGTAATAAAATAATATATATAATATTTTTGCTTCAAAGTGGTTAAATTGAGAATTTAAGTCAGATCTTTCTACGTTCGGTTACCTCTGCTAGTATTGCTGCGAAACCTTACTCTTTACAAAACCACAAGCAGATTAAAGATGATGTTAAATGTTCACCAGCTGAGACAGGTAAGACGATTGTAATAGACACTTTTTTCCATGGTATGTATGTTAGTCATTACATTGTCATTTCTTAGACCAACTGTATCTGAATATCTTTTGTTCGAACCATGTACCTCGAGACTGACCCATTCAAAAATTTAATCAGTGTTTTGAATAATAATAATAATAACATCTTTATATTTTGCTTGAAAGAGCAGGTATTGATCGACAGCTTCTTTTTGGTGTAACTGACCGCTCTGTGGAATTTAAAGTGTTCTGTCCTAAGCAGGTTAATTTTGATTGTATCCCAGTACTTTTTCTATTATGGCTTTTAGCTGTAGAAGTAGTTTGTGTTCCATTTGAACATGTTCTTATCTCCTTCTTTGGAATAGTACACCTTTCTACCTTTAATAGGTCTTGAAGATTCTTTAATGTCATATGTGATGACTGACATTGATTTGCTGCACGAGCTTATGAATATGTAACCATTTTGAATCTGCTTATAGTAACCATTCTGAGGTTAGCAAATGTACTTCAAGGCACTTCGGGCTTAAATTTTCAACTTGACCACTTTAATAGAAAAAGATGTACCTATCTGTTTAGCTTAGTTAATTTAGGTTAAGTAATGTTCTATGAATCTAGTACAGTATTTAACGTTAATTCAAATTCATTAATGTTTACGCTTTTTTTATTGGCCTGATTAAATTAACAATTTTAGAGCGTGTATTTTATTTTTTGCCATTCTTCTACCAATACTGAATTTAAATCTTTGAAATCCGCTTACGTTTTTTTCCCATTATGACTGGCATCAGCATCCTGCAGAATTGAAAAATGTTTTAGACTTCCGTTTAAAAATTGAGCGAGTCTGCTAGTACTCGAGGCACTGATGTATAAGCACATGAAAATCTAATGCCACTTTAGGCCGCGAGACGCCAGACTTATTTGGAATTGGTTGCCTACATTCTAGCGTTCGAAAGATCACGTTTTAAAAGGAAGCGCTAAAGTAGCCGCGCATGGTTATGATGTGGCAACCGCTTACACATTTCCGTCCCCATCCGCATGCACATTTCCGTCCCATTTGCCGAGATTTGTATACCGCCGCGTAAGATGTTTACACATCAAAAAATTCTTATTTACAAAAAAGGAAGTTGATGATGACCCCTTGAAGACCAAACGTTGGATTCTCAACTAGATACCAGAATTAGATAGAACGGAAAAAGTGACAGTGGAAAAGTGGAATTCAATTTGAAATCCCTTTTTAAATAAGCCCAGGAAAAATATAAAATGATTTGTCAAAATTTTGGTTTTTCGGGATATTTCCGGAAATACTGGGAATTTTAAAACTTTCTAAACATTGTTAGGCACAAATGCGCAATTTTGCCCTAATTTGGCTGCCACTGTATCTCTTACGGTTTTCGAGATCCCCATCATAGACTCGAATTCGAGCCACCCTGTACATTAAGAATATTCAAGTTAAATTTTAGACCCAAGAAAATATCACGGCTTTATATATCGTAGTTGTGATTAGATGTTTACCTGTCTTTATCACTAGGAAACCGAAGGAAGCTTCTATCGCAATTATTATATTTTTTACTTTTACAGCATTATTTAGCAGCGTAAACGTGTCCCCACTTTGGTAAACTCATGATATTATCACAACCTAGAAAATCGATATTAAATATTCAACACTTTTAACTACGCCCATGTTCAATTGATTCAAAATCTAAGGAACAAATGATCATAGCGAATCCGCCACCTACGCTACTGCCGTGATCTTCCCATAGACAATCTTTAGTTATATGCCTATGGATCTTCCCCATATTGGCGCCGTGCGCAAGGATCGGCGCAAACCGTTCTCTTTTCACCAACGGAGAGTCCTAGCTGATTGTACTAAGCTGCGGTATTGTTTATACCTTAGACAAGGAAAGGACAGATAACATGGGAAAAAGCCTGTTACCAGCTGCCACATATATTACTGGGTAACTTCAATAAATTACTTGAAATTATAAGTAATAAATAATAATTAATAAGTTAAAATAATTTTCAGTCGTAAAATAATATAGCCATTTTATGGGTAGAGTATGAAATAGTTATTTGTGTATTTAGAGCGCAAAGTAACGGATTGCCGCTTGAGAAAGAATGTTACTGCGCGACGCGTAGCGGAGCGCAGTAATCTTTCGAAAACGGCAATCTTACTTTGCGCTCGAAAAACACACAGAACTTTTTCTACAGTCGCATTTTTTAAAATTAAATCCACATTTTTCTCTATATTTATTCTGAAATTGGCAAATGACTGTCAGTTTTGACATATTATATTCGGGCTTCGGGCATATGTAGAACAGAAGTGCCAGCAACAAACTGTAACAAACGCAAGACTGTCATTTATTTATCTTCGGTTTCCATGACCATTCATAGCACACTCGACAGAAAAAGTGAGATTTTTCTTTTCCATGTTCGCGCTAGAGCGCAAAATAAGGATCCACGGCATTCGTTGATTTTGCGATTTCATTTGAATTTAGCAATTAGTTATTTTGCGCGCGGTTGTAGAAAAAATATATTACCTACGCATCTGTTGAATGACTCTCCTTGAAGAAGATTTATGGCTTATTGATTATTTGATGACTGAAAATATCCAAGATCGGGTATCAAATTACTGTCGATAATCAAATAAACATCCCTACCATGATATACTCAGAGGTAACCCAATGTGTACATTATGCATTATTATTAAAACAAGAAATATGCAAATAAACCACAAGGTCAGCAGACAATAATTATCTGTGAAATGAAATTCCAGGCTCCTTCTCACTTCGACTCTTGCAACCATATGCCGAACAATTTACCATTATGAATCTTAGTTTTTATCTCCCTTTGTTCAAAAACTCACAAAATAACTGCAAAATAGCACCGTCACAACAATAGATGTGTTTGCCACGTAAATAATGGCCGCCGCTCTGAAAAGCATATATTTAATTAAATATATGCTGAAAAGGCTTCAATTTCAGTACATTGGCATAATGTCATGCGCGGTATCCTTACTCTTCCTAATCTAAGGTTTATACCATAGACAAGGAAAGAGAGTCCTAATCTAAGGTTTATACAGTAAAGACAATGGCTGCGGTCATACGCCACTATGCTATTTTAGCCGCTTCTGATTGGTGGATTAACGTCACTTTCAGTTCCAGTCAGTTTGTAACAAGTGAAAATCAAAATGTACAGCAAAATAATAATAATATATTTAGGGCTAGCTCTAGCACGGCACCTAATCAGCCTTCAGTTTACCCATGTATTTTGCGATGAGTGTCTCGCGAGAGCTTTATTTTGGCTGCCGTCAAGTAAAAGCGTCTCCAACGCCATCTAGTGTAGATGGCGTTGACTCGAGCGATTTCATTCGATCAATATTTATCTATGCATTCGATGTCTTCGCGATGCAATCACCGATCTAGATCGGTGGATGCAATCAATTTGTAGCAAGAGCGTCGTGGTTTAGATGGTTAGGTCTCAATTCGGCGACTATCGGCGGCGGCCCGAGTTCAAACCAGTGGCGTGCACACAATGAAAGCACGAATGCATTGCCTACCCTGATGTTTTGACATTTTTTATATTTCCGCTACCTATATTAAACGGAATAATATTCTCCGACGGCAACCGCTAAAAAGCATTCCATAACAAACCGAAGGCATGCATTTATACCGTCAATACTGGATTTACTATGGAAGCGAAAAGCAGTGCTTGAAAAAAGACAGCCAAATGAAACGTTACATAAAAAGAAAAGAGACAAAGCATGCGAAGATGGTCCGGGCCGACCGACGCGACGCAACGATAAGTGCTGTTGCCAAAATGTGCTCTCTTTAATTAATATTTTGATTTGATAGACATTCTTTTTTACCAAGGATCATATTGTTATTGTTTTTTTGCGCTTTAGTAATTGGTTTGAAAGCGATTACCGGTTACATCATTACAGGGTTTGGTTAAGAAAGCTTTATTATTTAATAATGTTTAAAATTACAGTACATGGGGCATCCCTAAATTTATTAATATTTCGATATCTGGGTATTAATAACGCCATGCATTTTTTTTGCAAGAAACTGAAACCCGATAATACAACACCGGCATTGGCCAGCCATAAATAAGAATAACCTCAGGTTCCCTTTTCCATGTGCCCTATTCTTGTGTAAGATTGGGATTTGACGCCCTGCGCTTTTAGTTATAGTTTTGAAAGTTTAGTTAGTTTAGTACCTATACAAGGGGTTGTTGTTTTCTTTGTGGGTTAGTTTTGTTGGTTAGAAAGAAAACCTCGATATTTTAATAAAAAAATCCATGACAATTATTAGTGGCTCTGCAGGTGTCGTCATAAAATTAAAATGTATTGTTGGCTATGCTTACTCTTTGGCGAAGAAGGAAATTGTAGAGTAAACGTGGGTATATTGATGTAAATAATGTGTCAAATGTCTCAGAAAAACAAGGCCAGTCCACTAACCATTTACAACGCGTTTTCTTTGCATAGTTTTGGCGAAACTCGAATTGAAAAGGCTTTATGCCTAAATTTTTTGGAGCCTCAACATGGACGTTTTTGGGCGTGGCACCTGAAAAAAATTCTACCTACGGCGGCGCCTGCAGCGGGCTTACTCCTTCTGTATCATTTTCTATTATGTTGCCTACCCTCTCCTAAATGGCACTGCACGCCACTGGTTCAAACCCCGTTGTTTTTTTTATTTTTTTTTTACGGTTAAGTTTCTAAACAGTTTTTTTCTTGATTTTGGGTATGTCTTGGGTTAGCACCTGGTTAGATTCCTTTTCTTGAGCCCCCGTAGCGAGCGAGCGGTATATTGTAATATATATATACAGCAGCTTGCACGTGTTTCCGCGAATACATTCACAAAAAATCCCCCTTCTTCGAATGAATTTGACGTCTGTATCTGCATTTGTAACATTCGACCTTGACGGCAGCCAACATTAAAGCTCTCGGGAGACACTCGTATTTGGCGGTCCAATGAATTTTCTGGACGAGTTCTGGTGGTTGAGTGGTTAGATGCTGGACTTCTGATACAGCGGCTCGGGGTTCGATTCCTGTCGGTTTTATTTTTTTTTAAAGATTATGTTTGTAAAAAAATCGGGAACGACATTAGACCGGCACGACCTAGCCGCTAATCAATTTACAATTAAGCGGGTCTTCGTGTATTAGTTATTCTAATTTTCAATTACTATGCTACCAAAGACAATAATTGTTACGCAAAGCTATTATTTTCTTTGATACTACTAATAAAATTAAAGAAATATAATTAAAAAAAAAAACATATTTATTGTATAAAATTACAAGAAACAACAAACAACTCAGGGCATGAGCGTCTCGCGACAGTGATTGTTTTGGCTGCCATCAGAGTAAAAGCGTCTCCAGCGCCATCTAGTGTAGGTAGCGTTGACTCGAGCGATTCCATTCGATGTCTTCTCGATGTAATCAATCTACATCATAAGCCGTCGTGGTCTAGAGGTTTAGATGGTTAGGTCTCAATTTAGCGACTATCGGCGGCGGCTCGGGTTCAAACCCCATCGCTTTTTTTTATTTTTTTACTGGTTAACTTTCCAAACAGTTTTTTTCTTGATTTTGGGTATGTCTTGGGTTAATTTTGGTTAGCAAACAGTTTTTTTCTTGATTTTGGGTATGTCTTGGGTTACGTTTGGGTTAGCACCTGGTTAGTTTCCTTTTCTTGAGCCCCCGTAGCGAGCGATAGCGAGCAGAGGGTCATGCGAAAAGCGAAATATTACTTATTGTAATATATATACAGCAGCTTGCATGTGTTTCTGCGAATATATTCACAAAGAATCTCCCTTCTCTGAATGAATTTGACGTCTGTATCCGCACTTATAATATTCGACCTTGACGGCAGCCAAAACATCACTGTCGCGAGACACTCGTCTCAGGGCATTTAAACTTGGTGACAAATCTTCGTATAGAGGGCGTCGCGCGAACATCATATGGTTCACCGATTACAACATAGATGGCGCCGCCTAAGCAGGCATGCAGGCATATTTTTTGTAAAAAAAGGTTATCCTATCTCCCTTCATAGAATAGTCTAAAAAGGTGATCTAGGGATGGCAACATCGAACCAAAAAACCGATGTATCGCTACATCGATACATCGGAAAGACAACATCGATGTCTTCGATGTATCGATAAAAAAACATCGATATTGTGAAATATCGATGTTTTTTACAGTGTAATTAAAATATTTCATATTTTTTTAATACCTGGAAGGAAACGTGTTATGTGTGACCGCTGACCAGTATAGGCACATAAATTACACGTTGCTGCTTTGGGAAGAACTAAACAAATTAAGAGAATACCTAAAAATGCTTTATTTAAGAATGTAAATGACAAACATTAACGTTATAATAAACTATCAAATAAAACATGAACATTCCCAGAAGCAAATTAAAATAAAAAAATATATGAATATTTATGAGCTGGAAATACAAGGTATATTGATTACAATATCACAAGAATTCGTCTGGAACACTATTTAAAAAAAGTAATTTAGGCAAAAGTTTTCCAGACAGACGATTTCATTCCTGCGTTATAGTATTTACGGCGCGCGAAAACAGTCTTTCTGAAGGAACGGAAGTACAGACAACCCCAAGATATTTTCTGGGGCTTTTAAGTGTTCCCATTCCTCTATCACATTTTGTTTTAGATTTAAAAGCGGTGCCGAAAGGTACATTCGTATTTCTGCATTAATTGTATCATCACTATTTGTTACATGTTTTAATTTAACATTTTGTTACTGAGTTAACGATTTATGAAAACTCCATATATCAATTTCTTTATCCTGTAAATGTGAATTGTCGTTGTCACTAGACTCAGGTGAAGAATTGTTTGACCTTCCTTCTTTGGAATTTATTTCGTTAAGGACGAGGCTATTTAGTTTTTAAGACATTTGAGGACGCAATGGGGTTATTAAAATGTACATTTTTGAAACTAGGATCAAAAAATGTACCATATGCTAATAAATTCACGCGCTCTCGCGTGCCGAAGCGATTTTCTAATTTTCTTAATACGGAATCTTCACAGTACAAGAAAACACGATATGATATTGATATTGCACGTCGGCGGGTCTGCCTCCGAAACGAGTCGTGGTGACTCGTTAGCAGAGCTTTTCAACATCATGTACATAACATCGATATTCGTACATTGGCCCGATGCATCGATGCATTTGTTCGCATCGAACATCGATGGAAAACATCGATGTTTCTTTTTCGATGTATCGATTTTTTAAAAACATCGATACATCGTTGCCATCCCTAGGTGATACTCAAAGTTACTTTAGAATTTATAATATTAGCGTTGGCTGAGAATAGGGGTCAACGATATTAGTATCAATTTTATGTCCAACAATTTATTTTTAGTTTTACTCTTACACTATTCATTTTATTAATACGGAAATTAAATGATTAGAAGTGTAGGTACATTTAAATTTTTATCTTCTAATGCTTAAGAATATTTTGATGTATGTTTAGGCACTTTTTACAATACACAGCAAATTGGTTTCCCTTTTTGGAGTAATTCCAGCAATTATTACCTTTACGCTCTGACATAATAATAACTAAAAAAAGTATCAAAATATAAAAATAAAATATTTCTTATTTGTATCATAAAATATGTAACAAATCAAATAAATATATTAAAATATCAAACATAAATCATTTGTATGACAACTTACCTCTATTTTTTTCAATATATAAAAATATTAATATTAATTTACCTACACGACCCTATACAAACCATATATTTAATACGATAATTATAGGTTAGTTTCCATTACTAATTACTAGTTTACTTAGTGTCACCCGAGTATAAACTCGGGTGTCACTGTAAAACCATCAACCATTTTGGGGAATCACCGATATAGTATTGTTTGATAATATCAATGGCAACGCTGGTACATCTTAAAACGCTCTTTATTTTGTAAATGTGAAGTTTGTAGGGTGGCGTTTATAGATAGATATCGAATGTAGTTGGTTTGTACAATGCGGACTGCCGATGTTGAAATCTGCTGGAACGTAGAATGCAAATACCAAACAAGCTTCGAAATTTGTTTTGTTTCGCAAATACAATATAAATTTCGATACCGATACCACTTAAAAAGAATCGATATCTACTCAGAATCGAGTACAAAATATACTCGATATTCTTTAAAAGTATCGATACTTTCAAAATATCGGTACTTTTTTGCCTCCCTAGGTATGGGCGTGGCCGTATTTATCAGGACGTCGATCCCGTATAAGCGAGTCCAATTACAACGCACAAATATCTAGCACATCTGCATACAACTTGAGAACGACGTCCTGATGAGTGCAGCATATGTGCACCATTGGGCACCTATCACTGTAGCAGACTTTAACGCCTTCTTCCCACCTAACTCCCGCTCCCTAGTCCTAGGTGACTTGAATGCTCGTCATACTGCCTGGAATAATCGACGAAACAATACAATAGGCCTACGCCTTTTTGATTATCTCCAAGACCATGCTGAGCTGCAACTCCTCTACACCAACACTCCCACGTTTTACCATCGAAATCGCCAATACCCACCCTCCTTCTTAGACATTGGACTCAACAAAGGACTGACAAACTTTTCTGACCTCAGAACAGAGAACGCGTTAGACTCAGACCACCTACCAATAAGCGTTCTCTGGAATGAGCTCAGGACACGAACACCCGAAACCATATACTCTTACAAAAATTTCAATTTCGCACACTACCGACAAGGCATTTCTGAACTGACAAATATTACTGGTCAAATTGAAACTTCGGACCATCTAGAGCGAGAAGTCGAAAACTTGACCAGAAATATTCTCACCCCAGGACAGACTAGCAACAAAAATCTCTAAAAAGCCTAAAACAGACAGACTTCCACAAAACATTTTAAATTTAATAAAAACTAAGAATACATTTAGACAAAGGTGGCAACGACATAGACGAGATGAAGACAAACACATAGTAACACAATTAACAAACACCAATAAACAAGTAATAAACAAATATAAAAATTACTGCTGGACGGACACCTTAAACAAACTGACACCTACGAACAATTCGCTGTGGGAGATTACCAGAGAACTCCGCAGTGAGAGAGAAGCTATCCCTGTCATAAACAGCAACGGCAGAGATTGTTTCACCAAGTACCAAAAGGCGGAAGCTTTTGCGGGTTTTCTGGCGACGGTACACAGCGGTTCTCCTGACACTAAACCTCAACAGACAAACATTACACAAAAAGCAACTAAATTCGTGGAACGAAAGTATCCCATCCCACCACATGTTTATGCATCCCTAGCTACCACCCCCGGCGAGATGAAAAAACATCTTAGTCGGCTCCATAATAAAACAGCTCCAGGCCCGGATGGAATTCCTAATATCCTCCTCAAAAACCTCCCCCGGAAAGCAATTGTACAGCTAGTACACATAACCAATGCAATTATACGACTGCAGCATTTTCCGATCCAATTGAAAAAGGCTGCAGTTATTATGATACATAAACCCGGTAAAAATCCTACACTGCCATCCTCCTACCGACCCATTTCCCTTCTAAACACCCTTACCAAGCTGATAGAGGGAGTCCTTCTGTCGAGAATTAGCACCGAGGTGGAAAGCCACTCGGTTTTACCAGCCGAGCAGTTTGGTTTTAGACCCGGACACAACACCAATCTGCTCGCCGCGAGAATTACAACAGAAGTTTTTGCGGAGTTTAACCGTGGGTTGAACACGTCGATGCTTTTACTCGACATGGAAAGGGCCTTCGACACAGTTTGGCACTCCGGCTTAATTTACAAGTTTTTCGCTATCCTCAATCTTCCGTTGCACCTCACTTCTTTAATTCATTCCTACATTTCTGGACGTACCTTCCAGGTAAGGGTTGAAGGCAAACTTTCAACCCCCAAAAATCTAGTGTCCGGAGTGCCGCAGGGCACTGTCCTATCTCCTCTTCTATACTCCTTATACACTGCTGACATTCCTAAGTTCCACAACACAAATTTAGCCCTTTACGCAGACGACACCGCAATCTACTGCCAATCCTTCTACGCACAAGCCACCAGACAGCTCCTCTCCTATCACATGCGCATCCTTATTCCATATTATGACCTTTGGAAGTTGATAATAAATCCGTCAAAAACAGAGCTTATTACCTTTACCCGCAAACATACCAACAACCAGATTCTTGTACCTCTATCCATCAAAAACATCCTTATTAAACCTACAGACAAAGTCAAATATCTAGGAATCACCTTTGACAAAAGAATGACTATTACGCCTCAAATAGACACCCTAGTCAGAAATGCCTTTTTTGCACTACATAAACTCCACCCCTTATTATCCCCAAAATCACCCTTAAGTCCTCGAAACAAACTTACCTTATATACATCCATAATCCGACCTATCCTCACCAACGGCGCACCGGTGTGAGCCACCGCTCCTGACAGACAGAGACGGCGTCTCTAGGTGCTTCAAAATAGAGCCCTGAGAGGCGTCCTCTCTGCTGCCAGCAGTGGCGGATTTGCAGTCTCGGCCGCCCTAGGCCCCAAGCTATCAGCCGCCCCTTTCTCAGCATTCACCATATAGACTACATAATGAAATTACTTTATTGCCAACTTAAAATCTGGCCGCCCTAGGCCCGGGCCTACCGGGCCTTAGGGTAAATTCGCCACTGGCTGCCAGGAGGACGAGAATAACGGACCTGCATGACATGACACAGTTGGAATATATTAATGATTACCTTGACCGAACAGCGGAGAAATTTTATAGCTTTGGCGTGTAGGCATCCGTTCTCACTCGCTCGATAACTCGCCCCCGGTATGATCCCGATCATCCTATCCAATATGGTCCGCCATATAAACGCCTTCCCATATTTTATCGAACCCCTACTCAAGACCCTTTACCATTTCAAAACCATCCCTAACCTTCCTTAAGCAATCCTGGGAAGATCGGATAACAAAGTACTTATATAACGTATTTCCGACCGACCTGGGAAAGCTGAATGCCCATCTAAAGTAAACACACCTAAGGAGAGTGAATCGAGGGCCGCTGACTGTGCCCCGGTGCACCTTAGGTGCCCTGGGGGTCGGGCAGTGATCCTATTCCGCTGATCCGTACAATATAATATTCCTTTAGATAGACACCAATCATCAACCATGTGGTTTAACTGTTTTTCGCGCTACCCAGTTGGGTATCTTAGTAATGTTGAGGGGGTTGTTTTAGACTTTGTCTCTTTTTCCCCCAGAACTTGCACTGAAATCTGCTGATAAATGTCATTCGAACTACAGTCCACATATTAGCCCCGCGCTATCATATCGTTGAGTGCTTGCATAAAGTTTGTAACTAGTGTGGCAGGCTGTGACTCTCTGATCAAGCAGTCATTACGGCATATAGCCACAGATTAGATTATACTCTTTGATATAGCCAGCTTGCTGGCTGCCGAAGGGCGCTGCGTCCTCCCCTCTCCCCTGCTTGGCACTCTTGGCAGGTCGGGAAAGACGTAGTTTAAGCAAATTGTGATATGTTGTATTGTTTATTGTTTGTATAATTTTATATTTTCTGTACAATGTGATGTAATTTGTTAAGTGTGCAACATGTAATGTCTGTAAATGTGACGGTTTAAATGACGAATAAATGTAATCAATCAATAAGACATAAACAAACAGAATTTTTGTAGGTCCTGTCCTGAGAAATAGGGCCATATTAATCAAATAATCATAAGCTTTGTTTTGGTTCGTAAAATTGGAACCAGTGCTGCCAGATGGGGCGATTTATCACAAATTGGGCGATTTTCAATACGCTCATTTGCATAAATCGCAAGTCGCCAATTGGGCGATTTACTCTAAACCGAGGGCGACTAACATTTGCTTGCAATTTGTGTTGTTTTTTTGTGAATATCCTTCATTTCAGGTTCATCTAGGGCATGTGCACGCAGTTTTATAGCGAATATTGCGGTCGGTTTATAAACACTCGATTCGATACCAATACTAATATAATTCGCCTATCCTATCGTGTAAACCGTACTTTCGTTCGCGCTTTGGGGAATACCCAAGAACATCAAACTCGACTCGACGTCAGCTGGCCCACTGAGAATAAGATCTTAGCTTGTTTGCTATTGCTTTTGTAATGCTTAGTGTACAGTTGGCGTCAAATAAATCCATACACTGCTCTTATACATGCTTTGGAGTTGGCGGTGTTCGGACGTGGGAAGGGTGTATGGTTTTCTAACCTGACTTCGCACCGGAAGTGCACGTGATTCGCGGCAGAAAGCGTTGGGGGCCCCGTTGGTTCGAAAGGGACGTCGTGGCCGGTTAGGACAGTGTTTAGAGTGGGTCGCTTAATGTAGGGTCGATTCCTACCAAGATTCTTCCCAGATTCTTGCACGTGATTACGTAATCTGAAGGAGATCGGGCCAACTTGGTAAACGTGGCTGCTTGGGTCTTTGCTGCATTGAACTGGACGAAATTTCCGTCGCCCCAAGTTTGAACTTTCTCAAGGTCTTGATTAATTGCTGCAATCTGCTCCTGTCTGCGGTCATAAGTCTGAGTCGCTGGTGAAGGTTTTTCTGATCTAAATTGGGAAACAAGGTTACTGTCATCTGCGAACCTGTAAACAGCATTATTCATTTCGGTCATCAGGCCATTAATATAGATGAGAAACACAGTTGGTGAATCTATTGCGCCCTGAGGCACACCCGCGTTAATGGTGGATATGTCTGAGATGTGTCCATCAACTGCAACGTGTAGAGATCGGTTCTTAAGGAAACTGGCAAGC
The DNA here is from genome assembly GCA_016904865.1 of Pissodes strobi. Taxonomy (NCBI): domain Eukaryota; kingdom Metazoa; phylum Arthropoda; class Insecta; order Coleoptera; family Curculionidae; genus Pissodes; species Pissodes strobi. The sequence goes on along the minus strand of MU184624.1, from coordinate 92,462 downwards.
CAGCTGCAGAGAGAGGCTGACAGTCCGAAGGAAGGCAGTTTGCTGAGCAATGAGTCATGCCAAACGCTGTCGAATGCTCTGCGGAGATGGGAAGTATGTCTGAGAGCAACTGGTTATATCTGCATTGTGTGAAGCCCCTTTGCATAAGACTCTAACCGTGCATGTACAAGATTTGGACGTGTGTGAATGTCCAGCCGGTGGTGTTCGAACCTTAAAACAAGCCGTGCATGTACAAGTCAGAGTCCCAGGAGTATATACTCGACATACTGGAGGCTCCAAAAATAGTATCTCTAGCCACCACAGAGTAACTTATCTGGGATGGGTCGCCCCAGCTCTAACTAATCCGGGATAGAGGTCTTTTCTGGCTGAATTTGCTCACGCAAAAGGCCAATAGAGAGTTTACTCCCATACAGCACGTCCAATTGATTTGCCTCTACGTAGCAGTTTACACAATTTTCCATACGCTTCTAGGCAACCAGCTGTACATTGTGAAGTGTAAGAATATGATTGAATATCTTACTGTTGCTTCCCGATGGGATTTAAGTAGAAATACTACCCGTGAATCGTGATTAGAAAATGAAGATTTATTAGAAAAGATATAATGTCCGATTGTCATACTACGTTTTTTTATTTTCTTTTTCTTGATTTTGGGCATGCCTTGGGTTAGTTTTGATTAGCACTTCCTGTTTGTTGAGCCCCCGTAGCAAGCGTTGGGCCATGCGAAAAGTGAAATATTAGTTTAATGATAAAAAAATTTGGGTTAAGAGCCGATTTATCGTGGATATCCTACAGCAGCTTGCATGTATTTCCGCGAATATATTCCACAAAGAATCCCCCTTCTTTGTGATATATTCCCCTGCTCACCATTCAAAACATATTACAACAATAATAGAATAATATCGTACGATGTCCATCTCCGAATGTATGGAAAATTGTGTAACTGCTACGTTGCTAGTAAATGTTGGCACCTCTTGTATTATGCAAATGTTGAAGGTAAATCAGGGAACAGGCAACGCTGCTTTAACCCTTATATCGTCCCCCATCTTCTGAACTAGAAAGGCTGTGGAAAGGCTGATATCTAAATTTAAGATGGCGTCCCGATTAGGGACAATAGAAAATGAGTTAATTCATATATGAAGTACTTTTGTTACTTTTTGACTTCAAAAAAAATCATATCTACATTGTTTTTAAAAGTTAATTACATGTCATTTAACAAAATAACAACACAAAGTCGTTTGACAGCAATAACCATCACACAAAGGAACATAATAATTATTAAACAATTATAAGCTATGATGTAAAAAATGCGGACTATGGCTATTAATTGATAAATATACAGAGGTTTGTTTAAAATATATCTCGAAGTGTACAGGGTGTTTCGTAACCTCGATAAAAAAAATGAAACGGTGAATCCTCACGTAATTGTAGGACGAAAATGTGGTATAAAATGTTTTCGAATGTCTGGGTGTTGAAAAAAAATTTTTTTCGTGTTTTCTTTTTATTAATAATTAATGAGAAACGACATTCCAATAATATTTGTCACACCTTAATAATGGGTTTGAGCACTTTTTTGAGTTCATGTAAGTACTAAATTGTCTCTTTGGCGTCGGAAAATCTCTGTGGTTCGAATCGTATTAAAACCGTTAACAATGCACAGTTGAAGTTCTTTTACAGTTTCAATAGGAGTAGTATAGATAAGTTGTTTAAGGTGACCCAGAATAAAAGTCTAAAGGATCAAGGTCCCCCCTTACTTTGCAGCAGTTAGAAATTATTTGGATCAACAATATCCTTATCATTGGATAAGTTGAGGTGGACCCCACTCATGGCCACTACCCACTACGTCGCCGGATTATTGAAACCAAATATATTACAAGACTATATAGCGTGTTCCGGCCAATACCTAAGCCAAAACCGTGAGATAGATGTATATAAACTCCACATAAGTTTATCTCACCTTATGAAGTGCCGAAATGCGCAGAAGCACCAAGTTCAGATTTCATTGGTCGCTTCCATTGAAGCACCCCGATCCGTTTCAATTCAACCAATAGCAAAACTCTTGCAAAACGATTGCGCAGAACGCTCGAGAATAAGTTGCAATAGACTTATGGGAGATTGGATATGTTCGTCTCTCTCTTCCGGCTTAAAAATCCTATCATTGCCTTATAAGATACTCGCTATATATTCTTATAATATATTTGATTGAAACTGTAGAAGAACAAGAACTTCAACTGCGCATTATTAATACGGTTTTAATACAATTGCGCCAGTACTGAGAAATAATTTTTACTCAAAAACTGTAAGAGATACGAGACAAATGCAAGAAACTTAATTTGCTTAAAATAATTTTTTTATCTAATATACGAATTTTGAGCGTTTAACAAATCCGTATTATCTATTGAGTTTGGGTCCCGGACCGGGCGGCCATATTGGCTACTTCCTTTCTTAGTTTCCAGGCCTTGTTCTGGAGGGGGCGCTGCGTCGTTTTGTATGTGATTCACAGTCACAGCCTTTTCGTTTCGTGGTAATCACTAATCGTGTTTCGCAGAATACATTGAACGAAAAAAACGTTAACGTAAATTCTATACACGCGTGTGGCGTCTTGTCTTTTGTCCTGTTCACTTTTCACTTGCTGGAGTCTGCAAAATACAAGATCACAAGAAGTTAAATATTTCTTATTACGTATACGTAGGGTGAGTGCGCTAGTAGTCGGCCTTTTTTGATCAGCTTGGACTTAAACAATAAATACCATAGATACGTTTTGATCTAGACTATTTTTATCACAGTGATGGGCAAGGGTAGACAATTAACAATGAAATAAATGTCACCGAGAATGCTTAAAATTTATCATGTTTTTTTGTCCTTAATTTTTTTTAAAAATCAGCATTTTTCTAGTAGTCGGCCACATTTATTCCCATAGTCGGCCATGTCTACACCAGTTGTCGGCCGTAGAAAATAGAGCTGATTTGCATCAGGCCCGTATCTAAGCATTTTTGAGTTCGTGTTGTATAGGCGTTTTTTTTAAAAAAAATGGATCACTAAGAGTAAAATAATATAAAATAAAAATATATTCTGGATCACAAAAACAAGTTTTATAAAACGAACAACAGTATTTAAACAAATAGGTACATAAAACAGGTATCATTTTCGTATTAAAAATACTAATTAAGAATCATCACAGCAAAAAAACGCAGTAAAATTCTTGTTCTGTAACATCGTCATATGCCTGATCCGATAATTTGGTACAGTTAAGGTGAAACCACCTTGGATATGTCACACCCAACATTTTTCTCTCCCTCATCTTCTGCATCACTATCCAGTCAACAATCTTTTTTTCATTTTCCGTACTTAAATACGGATCCGGACCCATTTGCCTGGCTTTATTGGCAACTCTTCCCTGAAGCCGGTCCTGTAGGGTTGCTCGAGGTACGCCGTAATTTCGGCATGCTTGCCTTATTTTAAATCCACTATTCACCGCTTCAATGGCATTTTGCATAATCATCTTCAGAATATTGGTGAAACATTCGTTTCCGCTGGTTTGGCATTATCTGAAATAAATAAATTCAAATTTTTCACCCAAAAATGACGCAAAAAGTACTAAAAAATCTTACGGCCGACTACTGGCGCAATTGGCTGTAAATGCCTATTCCAGTAGTCGGCCATCAATTTAAATGTATGGTAACTTTTTTATTATTGATTTTTTACACGGCCGTCTACTGGCAGATCGATTTGGCTCATTTTAAACTACATGGTCATGACAAAGAAAAAATATATATATAAACCAAAGTGTTCGATAAAGACGAAAAGAAAACGTAGGCATCGTGCCAGTAGTCGGCCACACTGGCCGACTACTGGCCAAAATAGTAATTTGCTATGCTAGTACCGGCCATGGAATTTTTAACATATAACTTAAAAATTTAATGTTTTTTAGTAAACTGTATCATATTTTGATGCATTTGCAACTACTATAAACAACTAAAACACACTCGTTACTTACCAATCAATTTTGGCTTATTTTTAAAGTATGGGCTTCCGATGTTTCACACACTATAAAACCTAACACAAAGACAGCTCTGTTTGATACACCATTTTTGCGCGGGAATTACTGAAGTAAGGTTTGACATTGGGGAAAGAAGTTTTAATAATCAGATGTCATAAAGATGACAGATTGCCGATAATACAGAAAAGATTCCAAACTTAGCGGGAAATTTAAGTTATTATGAAATTAAGCCCTTTGTGGCCGACTATTGGTAGTGGCCGGCTTACTGGCACACTCACCCTATCTAAATCTATTAAATTCTTCAGGATAGTAGTAGCTATGGTAAGTTTTCATTAGTATTGTATTTTCTCCCTCACATTTGGTACATGATCTTTTTACAAAGGCAATGTAGTTGGGGGGCATATTAGCATTCTTTTTCCTTTATATAAGCAATAATATTAGTAAAGAAAATATAATGCTAAATAATTCCTTTCTGTTATAATTTTAACATAATATTACAAATATACATAATCGCCATCTCCATCATAATCCCCAAGTCCCACGATTAACCTACCTAACGGTTGATCAATCAATCAAAATTCTTACTTTTTATTCAATTTGAAATACATATGTTAATTATAAGTACACTAGTACACATAATAAATAAAGCGCTTGTCATTTTAAAAATATAATAATATACAGGGTGATAAAATGGTACTATCCATAGCGAAAACCTTAGAAGCAAGGTCTGAAATGAATCTTATACGAGATAATAAGTAGGAAAGTTGTAGCATTTGAAGAAATATTTCTATTTTTAAAATGAAATATCTTATATAGGATGTCCGAAAATACCGTTCGGAGGAGTGATTCTACATAAGAAATCATGAAAATTTTTTCATACGAGCTGGGTTCGGAAATGCATAGTTTCCAAAATACAGGGTGTCAAACTTTTTATAAAAAATCGGTTTTTTATTAATATCTTAAATATTCTTTTACTTGTTTTGTTGAAATTTGGTAGTGATATCTGTTGTAATAAGGAGCTCATATAACCTGAATTATTAGATTAAAAATATAAAGCCCAGTGGCGTACCGGGGGCATCATACCGAATATTATTGACAAAAAAAATGTACGCCACTGACTTTTTTAAACATTTTATATTTTTTTCGTATTAAGCAACTGAAAATATAAAATTTTCGCTTTTTGAATTATTTTCGTATCTTGCTTTCTCTTCGAGAAAAAAAATCCAGTTTACTACATTTAATTTTTTTTTTAATCGACTTTTTTATTAATATCTTAAATATTCTTTTACCGATTCTGTTGAAATTTGGGGTCCATAACACTTTAGCGTCACACAAATTAAGGAAGTTTTTGGTAAAAATAAGAACATTTTCTATGTTAGAGAGAGTGATTCTTTATAAAAAAGTGCGGACGAAGGATCTTTTTTATTAAAAAATAATAACATTTCTAACCTAAAAAATATGAAACTTTCGGAACACTCACATCTACCTATACAAAATTTTCGGCCTTTGGACCTGCGCATTTGGCAGCAGCCCAGTGTTGTTCTAATATTTCGTTCTTTGCTCGCTCCGGTGGCTCAACCAGACAGAACTAACCCAAATTAACCTTGTAGATAACGTAGAAAAGGGTACATTTTTACCTAGCGCCCTTTTCGAATTTTGCAATTTATTTTCGTGTAACGTGTATTAGACAGTATTAGAAGTATTTTGTGACACGCTACATATTACGCAAAGCACTTTTGAGGCCAAAAATTGAAAAAAAAATCCCAAATGTTTCAAAAAGTAGAATAGCAGCTTGCCAAAACACAGCTAACCTAAACTAACCCAAACTAACCAACACTAATAATAGCCCAGGACCACCAGACAAATGCAAGGAATGTTTTTTTAACAAGCTACAATTTTTTTTATAAGCAAGTCATGCCATCCTTATTAACATACTAAAAGTCCCAAAGTCTCCCATTCCGGGAACCCTGAAAAATCTTGGCCGCCATCTTGGTTTTTTTAGTTTTTTAAAAATAACTCGTTAACGGTAATTTTTTTTGGGAAATATTTAAAATACTTTTTTGTAGAGAATGAAAAGACACACATTTTGATTTTTTACTTGTTTCAATCGAATAAATAAAAAAAAAGTTATGGCGATAAAATTTTGGTCGCACAAAAAAAATTGTCAGTTTTTTTCTATTTAAGTCACTAATACTGCTTTGCCGACACTTACAACCACAAATGTAAGATGTTCTACTGGTTAAATTTGTAACAAGACACAAGCAAAAAAAAGTGTCAATAAACATTGGGGTTCTACAGTCCTGCCTGACAAATTACATCGTGAGTTCATCTAAAAATATTAAGATACCTATTAGCAATGTGTATTTATATTATATTTCTAACCTACAGTTACCATCAAATTTCAAATAAATTATCAGTACTTTCGTCCATTTCCCCCATTTCTTCAATTTCTTTTATGGAATTGTTCTTGCAAGAAAGTCCATAACAATTGCCACACTTGGACGAGCATCTTAAACTTAGCTTCCTACATGAGCACCCTCTATCGTGCAAAATATCTGCTTCAAAATGTCGCTTGGGGCCACATCATCTGTTGTTTTAACAGGGTACAACTTTCCTTTCTCGTTTTTCCATCCCCAATTGGTGAGATCAATATTTCGGCCTAACCATTCTTGCACTTTAAAGAAAGAAATTGGTAGTTTTTATTTTAAAATTAGATAAAATGGTTAATTTAGGGTTAGTCTGGGTTAGTTTTGGTTTGTTTGGGTTGGCTTTGGTTAGTTTGGGTTGGTTTTGGTTACTTTGGGTTATAGCCCAGGACCAATAAACACGTTTTTCCTCGAGAAAGGAAATACTTTTTAACAAGCTACAATTTTTTTACAGGTAGTTTAAACCATCCTTATTAACATACTAAAAGTCCCAAAGTCTCCCATTCCGGGAACCTTGAAAAATTTTGGCCTCCATCTTGGTTTTTTAGTTTTTTGGAAATAACTCGTTAACGATGATTGTTTTTGGGAAATGTTTAAAATACTTTTTTGTAGAGAATTAGAAAACACACATTTTGTTTTTTTACTTATTCCAATCGGATAAATAAAAAAAAAGTTATGGCGATAAATTTAGCCCAACCAGAAATGAACTGTGATGAAGCCGATGAGAGAGGAAAAAAAATAATGATTGATATGGTTGATAAACAGTTTACCGAAATTCAGTGTAAAAGGTCTAGCATCATATAACCGTCCCTATTCAGTAGAATAGTTTGCTCGTACAAATCGCCACAAGAAATTAAGTTATGTTTTCAATACGAGCTGGCCACATATCCTTTCTTTTGTAATTGATGGAGGATTGTTCCTACATAGAGTAGTGTGGCAAAAACCAGCAACCTATCATGAAATATGTCTTCATATATATATATATGTTAATTTTGCACTGCATTCTTATACACAGAAGTGTTTTATTGTTTTTGATGGGTATGATAGGGATATTATATCAACAAAACACGCTATACAACAATTTAGATCGCAGGGAAGCGTAGAAATGTCAGTAACTCCAGATTCAATTATAGCCGTTTCCCAAGCAGACTTTTTAAATAGCAATAAAAATAAACAAGGTTTTATTAACATTTTAAAGGGGTATTTACTGAAGGCAGGTTTGGTAGTTCAGCAAGCTCAAAGAGATGCTGATGTTGACATAGTTCTAACAGCAGTTACCCAGAGTGAATTTTATAGCACCATTACAGTTGTTTCTGAAGATACAGATGTGGCTGTTTTATTGTTACACCATACCAAAATATCCAACATTTATTTAATGAGACCTGGAAAAGGGGCCCAGACAGATAAAGTTACGCAAATTAGTACATTACAGCAACAGTTAGGCCATAACATAAAATCTTCCATTTTTTTTTACATGCAATGTCAGGCTGCCACACTACCTCATTTTTTTTAAGAAGTCAAAGAAGCAGTTATTGTCTGTACTTAAAAAAGACGATTTGCTTTGCCATAAAGTGTCCTTATTTCAAGATCAATCTGCACCAAAAGATGAACTATTTGAAATTGGCTTTCAATGTATTTTAAAATGGTATGGGGCTAACAAAGTGCAGAAATTAAATGACTACCGGTATATTATGTATAATAAATTAACAAGCAGACAAAAACTTGGTGCACATTTTGATTTAGCAGTACTACCACAAATCGAAAAGGCAGCTAAGGAGCATGTGTTTATGTATGATGTTCCAATTTGCCTCCGTCTCGATCATCTTCATTAGATTGTCAACCCCTATTTCTTCACCAATTGTGGTAGAGTGAGTAGTTCTAGTAGAAAGAGAAGACACTGCAATGTCTAAAAGCATCCAACTGTTATACAGGGATAGATTCCCGGAAATAGCTGAAACAAAAAACGATTTCGAGATATTTGAACGTACCACAATTACGTCAACCAAAACAACAAAGGAGACGACAACCCAAAAAATTATTAAGATAAACCAAGGGCCAAACGAAGAAGATATATGGAACCATCTTAAGCTATTACAGCAAGAAACGGAAGGGGAAGAGAATGTAGCCATTCATAAAATAGAACGTATAAATCCATTAAGATTTAAAAAGATGTTGGAAGCCATCTTCCATCAGAAAAACACCTGTGTAACTATCTACACGAACAACGAGAAAGACCTCCGAAATACCGACACAAAAACAATAAGACAACGGGCCACTTCTGCACTGATTATAAATAATGGCGGGGAACAATATGAGGATATTATAACGGAACTTAAAACCAAATTAAAAAACAAGGAAGAAACTAAAATTATACACAACATTCAGAAGACCAAGGACGGAAATATAATTATTCTTACCGATAACAATGAAAATGCAGTCAAGAATTTAAAAAAGACCATAGAAGAAAACACAGAAAACTATCGAATACGTATAAGCAATGGCAACCCGAAGCAAGAATCCACATTACTACATATCAGAGGAATGCACAGTTCAACAACCAAAGAAGAAATTGCTGATGCAATTGGAAAAATAGTTGGACCGTTAAAAGAGGGAGAGGACTACAAGATCAGTGCTATGAGACCAAATATCCGAAATACCTTAGCGGCTACTCTAATAACGAACGAAGGAGTAGCTGAGATGCTGTTAAAAAGTAGGCCTCTGCAAATCGGAATTACAAGGTGCAGCGTGGAGGAAAAACTAGAAGTCCCCAAATGCCATAGATGCTGGGAGTATGACCATCTGGTAAAAGACTGCAAGGGCCCCAACAGAACAAATCTTTGCACGAATTGCGGAAAAGAAGGGCATTTTTTCAGAGATTGTACGGAGCCATCCAGATGCTTACTATGCAGCAGGGACCACAAAACTGGATCCTCGCAATGCTTAGCGTTCAAAAGGGCACTATCATACGCCAGAAGTTACCAAAGAAATAAAAAATATGAAAGATTGCAACAACCTGTGATATTAGGAGACCAAATTTTAAATCGTTTTATATTTACATCTTTTTTTATCCGTCCTAATTAATAAGAAGCTAACTGTGATATTAGACTGTAGAAACTGTAAACCTTTCCTTTCCTTGTTTTTTTTCCAATCTGCCCATGCTAACATTGTTGCAAATCAATGCAGATAGATCTACACGGGCACATGATATTGCTTTGAAGACAGCGCTGGAACTTAAAGCAGACATTATTGTAGCCAGTGAGCCAAATAAAAAATTAGCCCAAAAAAGCTCATGGATCACAGACAAACGAAGAGATGTTTCAATATACTTTGTTAATAAAAACATAGAAGTAAAACGGATAACACACAGAAATGGAATAGTAGCAGTGCAGCTGACAGATTTTACGCTGTATGGGTACTACGTATCACCAAATGTCCCAATTCAGAGCTTTGAAGCTCAGCTGGAAGAGCTTATAGATTTGGTACAGTCAGAAAACGGGGAGGCGTTAATCATGGGTGACTTCAATGCCAAATCTAGGGAATGGGGATCACCTGTGACTGATCCGCGTGGACAAATTCTTATAGAAGCAGGAGCGAGGCGAAATCTCGTAATTCACAATGACGGCAGTCTTACTTTTATTAGAAGAGAGACTAAGTCCCACATAGACCTTACACTCACTACTGCACCTTTAGCTCGCAAAGTTCAAAGCTGGGAAGTGCTGGATAACGAACCCTTAAGCCCTCACAAACATATACTATTTACATTAAATAGTAAAAATGCAAAAAAGGCGACGTTAAGACCTGAAACGACACTAAATAAACAATTACTTACGGAGGCTATTCGGGAAGCGCAATATCAAGATACCCCTACAACTTCATCACAGCTAAGCGAAACCATAAGCTTGATCTACAGAAAGGGTTCACAGAAAATTTCAGGCCCAAGCCGACAAGGCTCGACTTACTGGTGGACTGACAAAATTGAAAGCCTAAGGAGCGAATGTATTAAAAAGCGCAGAATAAAACAAAGGGCTTACAGGAACAACGTGGGGGAAGAACAGATAGAAGAACTTGAGGAGGTTTTTAAAATAGCAAAAAGGACGTTAGTGGATGAAATCAGAAAAGAAAAAAGGAACAGGTGGAAAAATCTATGTAGAGAACTAGAGGAGGATGTTTGGGGACAAGCATACCAGTTAGTGATTAAGAGTTTCAGGGGTTCTGTAAGCCCAGCCAAATTGGAGAAAAGTGAGGTTAAGGAGGTTGTAGACAAGATGTTTCCGACAAAGAGGTACACACATCCAAGAGTGGCAGGAGATACACCAAAACCATTTTCCATTGAGGAAATTAAACAGGCGGCTAAGAAAATGAAAACGAAGAAGGCACCGGGTCCTGATAGTGCCAGCAGAAGTATTGGTGGAAATTGTGAAACAGGCTCCGGAGATTTTACTTAACCCAATTAACCGGTTGATGACAGAACAGATATTCCCGGATAATTGGAAAATTGCTAGGCTGATTCTACTTCTTAAACCAGGAAAACCTTTCGACCAACCTACCTCCTATAGACCCTTGTGCTTAATAAACACAATAGCAAAACTTTTCGAACAACTAATCAAAGCCCGGTTGGAGGAGGAAATGACGGGAGAACGGAGCTTAGCAGAGAACCAATTTGGGTTCCGGAAAAATAGATCAACAACCGCTGCGATCGAAAAAGTCCTTACATACGGAAATGAAACCAGACTTGGAAGTGATGGCGTAAATGGCGAAAGATGGTGTGTGCTGGTAGCATTAGATATCCGCAACGCTTTCAAACAAACCAAAACTAATCCAGACTAACCCTAAGTTAACCAAAGTAAGGAAACAAGCGCTTGTCTCTTCACTATCTCAAACTAAGCAAAACCAACCTAAACTAACCAAAACTAACCCAAACTAACCAACACTAACCCAAAGTAACCAAAACCAACCCAGACTAAGCCAAACTAACCAAAGCCAAACCAAAACTAACCCAGACTAACCCTAAATTAACCAAAGTAAGGAAATAAGCGCACAAACAAGCGCGCTACCTGCGCTTGTCTCTTCACTATCTCAAACTAAGCAAAACCAACCTAAACTAACCAAAACTAACCCAAACTAACCAACACTAACCGAAAGTAACCAAAACCAACCCAGACTAAGCCAAACTAACCAAAGCCAAACCAAAACTAACCCAGACTAACCCGAAATTAACCAAAGTAAGGAAATAAGCGCGCAACTTGTCTCTTCACTATCTCAAAGAAAAGACCCATCGAGTTAAAGCTCTCGAGGTCTTTTCAGATTGTAAACTAAAATTTGTCTCATAGAAATTTTAGAAAATAATTTTTTTGTTTCAAATCAACGGTCTTTTCGATAAGACATCTCCGCTATCGGTATATTACTGTTGACATGTTGGCAATAACGCGTAAAATCGTGCTTGCTTGCGATTTCACTTCCCTTCGTTTGTTTTTAGACAAGCGTCTACCTACAGCAAATTTTCGACTATTTTGGACTAATATTCGCTCGATTCGAGGGCGCAACGAAACAAAACTAACCCGAGGTAATGCCTAAAATCAACAAAAATAAATGAAAAATATCTGAATTAGTACGTACGCATGCGTGAAGGCTCAAAATTGTTGTTGGTAGACGCTATTAGCAAAGGCAAATTCCTGCGCGAACAACAAAATCAGCCGCGGCGCGACGAAAAATAACACCAACATTAAACACAAATATTTAAAAAACAAATGCATGATCCGCAATTTTTATTTCATATATTGTCAAATAATTGTGTGCACTAACGATTAGTATATCTCTGACATTTTAATTCGTGTGACGCTAAAGTGATATATCACCGAAATTTGGTAGTGTTATCTGTATTAATAAGGGGCTCATTTAGCCTTAATTAGATTAATATAAAGTGCAGTGGCGTCCTACCGAATATTATTAACAAAAAAATGTGCGCCACTGGCCTTTTTATACATTTTATATTTTTTTCTTATCAAGCAACTAAAAATACAACATTTTTGCGTCTTGAATTGTTTTCGTATCTTGCTTCGTTTTCGAGAAAAAATAATAAAAACCAGTTTATTACATTTCCAAACTTTTTTAAAAAATAAGTTTTACCGATTTTGTTGAAATTTGGTAGTGTTATCTTTAATAATAAGGGGCTCATTTAGGCTTAATTATATTAAAAATATAAAGTCAATTGATTGCCAGAAAAATAATGGTGACCCAGTTGACCCACCAGTTTATGACGTAGAATTTGTTACCCTAAAGAAATGTAATAAACTGGTTTTTATTTTTTTTCTCGAAAATGGAACAAGATACGAAAATAATTCAAGAAGCAAAAATGTTGTATTTTTAGTTGTTTAATACGAAAAAAAAAACAAAATTTTTTAAAAAAGTCAGTGGCGCACACTTTTTTGTCAATAATATTCGGTATGTTGCCTCCCGAGATGCCACTGGACTTATTTTTTTAATCTAATTAAGGATAAATGAGCCCCATATTATTACAGACAAGGCTACTAAATTTCAACAGAATCGGTCAATGAATATTTACCACATTAATAAAATACCGATTAAAAAAAAAGTGGAAATGTAATAAACTGGTTTTGATTTTTTCTTCGAAAACGAAGCAAAAATGTTGTATTTTTAGATGCTTAATACGACAAAAATATAAAATATTTTAAAAAGTCAGTGGCGCACATATTTTTTGTCAATAGTCTTCGGTATGACGCGCCTGGGACGCCACTGGACTTTATATTTTTAATCTAATTAAGGCTAAATGAGCCCCTTATTATTACAGATAACACTACCAAATTTCAACAAAATCGGTAAAAGGATATTTTCAAATTGAAATGGTTTATTTCCATCGACATCATAAAACAATGTATAGGAATTGTCAATTAAAAAATACAAAGTACAAATAGTGTAAAATTACTAAAATATAAAAAGAAACTAAATCTAGTCAAAGTCACAGTTAAAAACTCAGTCAACGAGTAAAATGGACAGTCAGCTAACATGGTCTTAAAGGTCTTCTTAAAAACTGACAAAGTCTTAGCACTCCTGATTCTACATGGTAGATGATTAAAAATTTTAAGAGAAGTCATTTTTGGACCATCCTGTACCTATGTCAATCGTGAAAAGGGGATGTACACTGCAGGATATACATGTTTATTATAGTTAGGATTTTCTCCTTTTTAAAAGTTGCACGGCATGTTTCTCTGAAGGAAAGTCTAAACATGGTACGTATGATGCGCTTTTGACTTATTAGCACTCTCTCAATGCTTAGAAAGGAATTACCCCAAGCTAACAAGGCATAAGATGCAGTAGAATGCACTGAGGCATATTAAAGGCTTTTAAGTGTATACATATCCACATAGTCCCGAAGCTGCAAGATGGCATAATTGCGGCGTGACAACCTATTGCACACAGATTCCACCTGAGGATCCCATGACAAATGTCAATCAAGCACAATCCCCAAAAACTTGGGAGAGTCCTGTTGGATGAGGCTGCTTGAGGACCCCTCCCTGAGGAGTAAGCACCTGTCCTGAACAGCTCGAACTGGTGTGAAAACAAGCAAGTTGGTTTTCAAACTATTCAGACAAAGACCATTTTGCTGGCATCAGCCCGCAATATCAGCTATACACTTGTTGGCTTTGTAGTGGAGAGTCTGATAGTCAGTACCCGACACGACTGCTGATGTATCATCTGCAAAAAGTGTTATACAGCTGTCATTAATTAGGAAAGGTAAGTCATTAATAAAAAGTAAAAACAAAATGGGCCCAAGAACACTTCCCTGTGGAACCCCAGTGACCACAGCTGCCCAATCAGACACCGCCACCTGACCACCAACTTCCAGTTTAACAGCCTGGGTTCTACCTGCCAAATATGATTCAAGCCACTTGTAAGCTGGACCTCTTATGCCATAATGGAAGACCTTATTTAGTAGTAAAGCATGATTAACGGTATCAAACGCCTGTGTAAAATCAAAAAGGACACCAACAGATTTCAGCTTTGATTCAAAATTATTTAAAATAGTTGTATAAAGGGATATTATAGCATCAGATGTAGAGAGTCCAGCTCTGAATCCAAACTGATGACATGACAGGATACCGAAAGAATCCAAAAACGCAACAAGTCTTTTTTTAAAGGATTTTTCGAAGATCTTTGAGAAGATAGACAGGAGAGCAATAGGCCTATAGTTACTCACTTCTGCTGCCTCTCCCTTTTTATGAAGAGGTACGACAACAGCTGATTTCAGCTCTTTAGGAGAATATCCAAACTGAAATGATAAATTCAGAAGATAGGTGAGTGGAGAAATAATATGATCAGCACATGACAGCAGTAAGTAACAAGGTATCTCATCTACACCGGATGACTTTTTCTTTGAAGAAGATTTTATAATTTCAAGGGTTTCACCATCAGTAAGAGGGGATAAAAAAAGAGATTGAGATACACCGCTGGAAGGCATATTTATGGGTGTCTGAAAGTTATCCGTGATCTTTTGCACTGAGACCACAAAAAAAGGATAAAAGGTATTAGCAATATTACGACGTGCCTGTAACCGTCTTTCCATTATCATTAACCACATTAGGAACACACCTTGTTTTGTGACTTGAGAAGTTGGTAGTGGAGTTAATGATTTTCCATGAGGCTCGAGTTATATTGCTAGAAGTAAGCAACTTGTTTGAATTATAGGCTTTTTTGGCATTTATGATATTTTCTCTATGCACCTTTAATCTAGTTCTATAAGATGATAGTAACTCCTGGTTGTGAGTGGATTTTAGTTGAGTATGAAGCAGTCTCAACTATTTGCCATCATTAATTATTAATGGTGTTATCCACTGATTAGACTTTCTGTGGTTGGGCTTGTGTTTGTTTATATAAGGAAAGCTCATATTAAACAAACTGGAGAAAGTGTCAAAAAAGTAAGAAAATTTACTAAATCCAGCCAATTTTCTTTAGACAGCAAGTGGTTAAAGAAATGTATGTTTTCATCAGAAAAAGATCTAGAACTCACCATAGAAAATTTGCCTAAATCAGGGGTGATTGAGTTTCCCAAGTCAATACTTAGAACTTGAGCATAATGATCTGAAAACGCCAAATCAAAGGTTTCAGTTGAAAGCAGTGCAGTGTTAATAAATGCATTATCAATCAAAGTACAGGATGAGCCCCGAGTCCTAGAAGGTTTCACAATATATACTGCTTCCCCACATCTGGAAATAAAATTATAGTTAAAATCACCACAAAAACACATTAAAATATTATGTTTACATAAAAGCTTTAACAGTTTCTCAAAGTATATACTAAAAGTTTTAAAATCAGAGCTAGGAGGACGATAGAGACAACAAACTAAAATTTTTACACTACTCACAGTCTGGAAAAGAGCAGCAGCACATTCAAAATTGTTAGACAATGAAAATTATTTATTCTCTACATGTTTATAGGTACTATGTACTAGGTATCAGATCTGACAAATATTGCCACTCTTGACTTGGCATGATTTATTTTGGTTATTTTGATACATTGAGCTACAAAACTTAGCCTAAGTACGTCTTAGATATTTTATTATCTACTAAAATTGGTAGTTTTGCCTGGCGTTGTTCAATCAACGCCGTGGCCTACCAAAATGACACCCATAGGGGGCTGTTGTATTAGCCTACTTAAAACTAAGGGCAGTAGTACTGCTGGCAACTTGTACATTACGTGGGAATACCCTTCAATGTCGCTGCGTTCTGAATTAGCCGGAGCTGGAGTTAGAGAGTGCATTCTTACGTGTGATATTTTATTATAGGGTTGGTTATGCATGGAAAAATTAGCAAAAACCATGCTTGAACTGCCCTCGTGGAGCAGGAGCTCATAATATTAAAACTGGGACAGCACACTATATACAACATGCACATTATATACAAGACTATATACAAAATATTAATGGCTTGCATTTACAAGACAACTCCAGTAAGCTATCATAACATCTAGGTAAATGGAGTGCATCCTGCGGTTCAGGCTACGGATCAAGGATGCTTCGGTGGGCAGAAGTCAAGTGGCGCAGCGAGTGGCGGTTCCTATTTATAAAAGCTTCGTTCGCCGAAGCGATCCTCGACTAATCCCTGATAAATCTGCAACAAATACCTGATTGCTGACTACGCGCGCGCGGTTGGAAACAGATCCGAGATTGACAACTCTCCGCGAACGCGTTGTGATGACGTTTTGAATCCAGGATAGTTTTGAATTACACGACTAGGTTTTGGCGGTAAACCACCGCAGTAAAATCCAGGGCATATAAAAGTTTATGAAATATTTCAGTTTTGTATATGTATTACGGCTTTAGACAAAATAGATTTATAATGAGCAGTGAGGGGCGGCTCGTCATAAGGGGCCATGGCACTACCGCGCGACTCTTAATATTTCGAGTTTAACTGCCAAAGATATTTTTTTATTGAAGTGAAAACTTCTTTAGGCGCGTTTTGCGTTTTTACCTGGGTATTGAATTAAATTGAACCGTCACGTGTCACGCTCGGATATGTATGTAACGCTTTCATAACAATAATTATTTTGTGTGTGTTGAATGAGATTGAGCTGTCAACACAGCTACAAAGTCCAATGAAGTGGATATGAAAAGCAATTAAGTAGGATTACACTGAGTACAGTTCTCGTATATAAATAAACGTAATTTAACACTACTATACCTATATAAAAAATGTATAATGTATAATGCACGAAATAGGGGGATATTTTGTGGTATAATGTAGGCACATAGTCATACATGTATGACCCATACACACATAAACATAACCTAAAAGTTGACTTGAACGGCGTCGAACGAACCATACATTTGTCAACAAACGCAATACGCATGTACCTGGTAATTAGTCCACGCATTTATCCGCTGATTGTTCTGATCGATCCCGGACCGGTCCTAGACTTGTCCAAGCGCTTCCGCGAACGACAGATTTTTTGTCAGAGTCCGGTACTTTTGGTACCGCGAACGTTCATGTTCAAGGTGCGCGGGCGCGCCAGTCATGGATTAGTCAGAGATCGCTTCCGCGAACGAAGCTAATAGGAATCGTGCCTCTAACAAGCCCCGCCCCCATGTCCTAACATGGTAGGCTGGCCAATCAGGGAGCAGGGGTACACATAGCCCGCGAAGGCGATGTGCTCCTGCTCTCCTGATACTTGCTGACTTTTCAGAATGTTGAAAAGCGATTAAAAAGTCAATGAAAAGATGTGAAAAGCTGGAATTTTAAGGGTAGTGATTGTACATTGCAAAATTATGTGTGGTGTTATACTATGGCGGTCTTAACTGCCTATAAAATAAGGTAGTCTCTCGTCATATAGTACCGTGCGTGATGGGGTGCTCTGGGTCATATCTCCTGTCGGCGATATGGGCCGTCAGCGGCGATCCCTTAATCTGGTGATCATAGAATTTGCATGCGAGGTCGTTGACGTAATCCGCAACGTATTCAACTCTGGCCCACGCATGCAAATCCTCAATCCTGACACGATCACGCAGTGTCAGGGAGAACGCCGCTCTAAGGTACCTGTTCTGCAATACCTGCAGTTTTCGCAGGTGAGTCCTGGCCACAGAGCACCACACCGGGGCACCATATAGGAGCGCTGGTCTTATTACCGATTTGTAAAGAGTCAGTTTGTTTATTGGGCTAAGGTAAGACTTGCCTGCGACAAGGATGTTTAGGCCTTTTTTAATGCCTTCATTTTTTGCGATGATTGCAGAGACATGTTTGCTAAAGTTTAGCTTATTATCCAGGGTTAATCCTAGATACTTTATCTGGGCTTTCGGTGTAATTGGTGCATTCCCTATCATGAGAGGTGCAACATCGATATCCTTCTTTTTACGAGTAATAATGATGAGCTCAGTCTTACTCGCATTCAGGGCGATCTTCCACCTTTCATAGTAGGGAATAAGCTCAGTCATATGATCGCCTAATCTTGCTTTAGCCACCTCCGCTATGGGATTCTGGGAATAAATCGCCGTATCGTCGGCGAATAGGGCGGTACGGGTTTCAGGATGTGACGGAAAATCTGCTATAAAAAGATTGAAAAGCAGCGGCGAAAGGACCGTGCCCTGTGGCACCCCTGCTCGCAGTCTCCTGCTTGCAGACGTGTGCTTTCCTATTCTGGTAACGAAGGTGCGTCCGGCAAGGTATGATTCGATGAGTGATATAAGGTGCAGCGGTAGGCTGTATTTTGCTAACAGTTTAAAAAGCAACCCCTCGTGCCATACCCTGTCGAACGCCTTCTCGATATCCAGTAATAGCATCGCAGTAGATTGTCTGTTATTAAAACCCTCATAGACATCAGTTGCGATTTTCGCGGCAAGCATGACAGTGCCATGTCTGCCGCGAAAACCGAACTGTTCCCGGGGGATGATATTCAGTCGCTCGACAGCCCTGTTGACCCTCGGCAAGATTAGCCTTTCAGCCACCTTCCCGAGGGTATTCAACAGAGATATCGGTCGGTAGGAGGATGTTAGCGTAGGATCTTTTCCCGGTTTCGGGAAGTGAATAACGCACGCTGCTTTCCGGGGTTTGGGGAAGTGTTGCAGCCTGATTACCGCATTAATTATATGCAATAGATGGATGAGTGTCTTTTTAGGTAAGTTTTTAAGGATTATGTTCGGAATGCTATCCGGGCCGGGAGCTTTATTTCTCGGAAGACGGCAGAGAGCTTTGCGTAGTTCCGCCGGCGTGACTCTCAATTTATCAAGTACTGACGGGGGAATGGGATATTTATGTTGGCGGAAAGTGCTTACAGTGAGGCTGCATTGCACTTGTTCAGGGAGAGTATCAGGCGACTCGCTGTAGACGCTCTCCAAGTAGTCTGCGAAGGCCTCCGCTTTCCCCGGATCGTCCACCATGTCTACGCCACGGTGTTTGATCGCGGGCATCGGCGTACTACCTCCACGGATTTTCCTGGCCAACTTCCACAGCGAGCCGTCTTCCCTATTGATAGTATTAATGTAATCGAACCATACTTGATTACGATATTCCCGTATTTCCATCCTGATTTCTTCCGTCAGCGCATTGATACGAGCGGATCCCATTTGTGTCCGGTTTCTCTGCCATCGACGTCGAAGGCGGTTTCTAGTTGAAATGAGTTCTAGGATAGGTTCAGGAAGTGATTCTGTCCTAGGGCGGATGGTAACCCTAGGGCACATTGCATCACGGATGCGCTGTATGTTTGTAGTAAGCTTTTCTACTTCATTCTCGAGTTCCTGGATTGATTCTATTTGTTCAGGGACGACTGTTACCTCGTTCAACCTCTCTCGAAACACCCTCCAATCAAGATTCCTGTAGGAAACGACGGTGTCTCTCGTCGTGGGGGCCTTGTGATACAGGCTAATCTTAATCGGAAGGTGGTCCGAGTTTAAGGTGTTAATTTCCAGTAACTGAGTGGTTCTTATCGCACCCCTAGTAATAGCAACATC
Organism: Pissodes strobi; assembly: GCA_016904865.1. NCBI lineage: Eukaryota > Metazoa > Arthropoda > Insecta > Coleoptera > Curculionidae > Pissodes > Pissodes strobi. Next base: position 72,586 of record MU184624.1, on the reverse strand, counting down.
CAGGAATGAGTCGCTTCGAAGATATGTGGGATTTGGAGTTCTATGAAAGGACATTTCCAGGTTGTTTTCGATTATTCCCCTAAATAATCTACCCCTGCTGTTAGTTACGCCGCCCCATTCGACGTGCGTGGCATTCAAGTCCCCTATCAGCAGGGATACTCTGTTTTGCGGTAGAAGTACAAGGAGATCGTTTGCCGTGAGGCGGAGATCCGGAGGTATGTAGCAGCCACATACACGCAGTCCGCTCTCCAGTTCAATGCTGACGTTTTCGATCACGGTGCGCACGTTATATACGCGCCGAAAGCGAAGAGTTTTGTGTATGAAGCAGGCCACGCCTCCTCCGGCTCGATCTAGCCTATCAAATCTCTCTATGTTATAGTTCCTAACTTTAAGTGTAAAGTTAGGGTTTAAAAACGTTTCGTTGACAAAAACAATATGGAAATTGGATGTTTGCATAAAATTACGGAATTCGCCCATTTTGGACCTGATGCCGTGACAGTTCCAGCTCGCTATATTTATCATTATATGTTAAATTGCGAGTATTCAAATGAGAAGAAGCGAATCGAGGCTTGCAGTATCTCTGCCTTATGGCCTCGACACGCTTCTAGCATGTTTGAGTAGTGGTCTAGCGCTAGAAATAGCTGGTCTAAATTGACCATACTATTTATTTTAGCCACCACATTATTAAGGTTAGACATTAAATTAGATATATTTACATTGCTATCATGGTTCAAGTTGCCGCGAGCAGTACCACTAACCTGTACATTATTTTGTTTTGCGACGTTCTCTCTAGTTAGTTGAGCGCTGCTACGTCGTAGAGGCGGAAATTGCTTCTGGAATGCTTCGTCACGTTGGGCATTGTTTAGCCCTTGGCTCCGTGAGCCGTCAGCTACTCTTGCAGGTTGTTTGTCACGCCAAGCCGGGTTGGCTGGCGGTGGTGCAGGTTTGAACGTCGGTTTTGGTTGCTTGTTCTTGGCTGCCGCTGCTTCTATTATGTTTAGCTTGTACGCGTAAACCGGGCATACATCATCTATAGACCGATGAGGTCCGCCGCAGTTTACGCACTTTGTTAGTTCTTGGGTGCATTGCTTGATATCATGCGGCCCCGCGCATTTACTGCATGCCGTTTTCCTGTTGCAGTACGTTTTGGCGTGCCCGTACTGTTGGCAATTCTTGCACTGAAGTACGGGTTTGCCTGAACGCCTAGCTTCCCATGCGATTCGTACATGCATTAGTGTCTTCACCTCGCTATTCAGTCGTCGAACAGTATAATCGGTACCTAGAATGACTAGGTACATCGGTTGTCTCGTCTTTCTCATTTCATATATGCTCTTAGCTCGGATATTATGTTCTTCGTTGAGTGCTTCGACTATTTCTTGGGGCTTGATGTCGCCATCAAACCCTCGCAGAACGAATGCCCTAGTCTTTTCCTGGGTTTCTGCGTAGGTATGGTACTCCGTACGCTCGACGTCTAAGGCCCTTTTCAATGTGTGGAGATCAATGGAGTTCTCGCAATATACTATAACGCTGTTTTTAGTATATTTTAATTGGTACTTGCTTATTCTCATGGCTTGTAGGTCCTCCCTGAGCTGCTTGTGGTCAGCCGGGCGCCCTTTAATAACAACTGGGGGTGGTGGCTGCACTTTACTTTTGGGGGTAGTTTTAGTGGATTTTCGGGGAGCGGCTTTGCGTTTAACCCCGGTGGATGCCGTGGTAGACGCGACGCTTACGGTTTCTTCATCCTCCGTATCTAGGTCAGATAGGGGTTGAAATTGGTTAGATATGGGGACGGTGGATTGGCCCATATCTACGGTTGATATTTTAAAGTTCTTTTTAAACGGTATTTGCCTGAAGGGCGTTTTAAAAATGTCTTTGGATTTTTCACCTACCAGGGCCTCAGAAGTTGCAGATATCGGGGGAGGCGGCGGTGGCATTATTTTCGGGTCGTTACTATTCGGTTTCGTTGTATCCATGCGGTTTAGGACTTCTTCGTTTTTTTGCGATTTCTGACGGTCATCCAAGGTGACCTTCAGCTTTTTTGCCGTCTCCGTGCCTTGTATGTTTGTCGGAGAGGCTTTCTTTTTGCCAGTATCAATTTTTGACGTCACTGGTTTCTTCATACGTAGGGGGTGGCACTCCCTATTATGTTGGCGCACTTTGGATGTTAGCTTAGAAGCATCGGCTAAGCTTAGATTGCTATAATTTCTCAGGCTTTCGTAGTCCAGACGGCACTGGACGCAGACTTCTGCATATGCTTTGCATCTGCTGCGTAATCAAAACAAACTGGAGAAAGTGCCAAAAAAGTAACAAAATTTACTTTCTAAATCCAGCCAATTTTCTTTAGACAGCAAGTGGTTAAAGAAATGTATGTTTTCATCAGAAAAAGATCTAGAACTCACCATAGAAAATTTGCCTAAATCAGGGGTGATTGAGTTTCCCAAGTCAATACTTAGAACTTGAGCACAATGATCTGAAAACGCCAAATCAAAAGTTGAAAGCAGTGCAGTGTTAATAAATGCATTATCAATCAAAGTACAGGATGAGCCCCGAGTCCTAGAAGGTTCCACAATATATACTGCTTCCCCACATCTGGAAATAAAATTATAGTTAAAATCACCACAAAAACACATTAAAATATTATGTTTACATAAAAGCTTTAACAGTTTCTCAAAGTATATACTAAAAGTTTTAAAATCAGAGCTAGGAGGACGATACAGACAACAAACTAAAATTTTTACACTACTCACAGTCTGGACAAGAGCAGCAGCACATTCAAAATTGTTAGACAATGAAAATTTTTTATTCTCTACATGTTTATAGGTACTGAAGTCAGATCTGACAAATATTGCCACACCACCACTACATGAACATGAGTCCCTACAGATTTAAGATATTAATAAAAAACCGATTTTTAAAAAAAGATTTGACACCCTGTATCTTGGAACCTTGGGACCTAGGTTCACATGAACAAATTTTCTTATGTAGAATCACTCCTGAAATTGTCCGAACGGTATTTCCGGATACCCTGTATGTCTGTTTGTAATGAAACCTGTATGGGATATACAGGATGTTTCAAATTTTTTTTCGCTTCCTTATCTAAGAATATTCCTAAATTGTCACGAAAGTGATTAAAGTTAATTAAAACATTGTATTTTCGCTTCGTTTGCAAGATAACAGGTTTCTAATTTTTGAATAGGTCTCGTTTTTTTGTAAAAGTAAACGTTGTAAAGAGTACTTTTGTGTAGTTTTGGATTGGTCGTCTCTAGTTTTCGATTCGAAAGCAATTATAAAAATTTTTAAAAACCAGTGGCGTATATGTTTTTATAAAAATGTCTTGTGTTGTCTGGTAAATTTTCCTTGCTCGAAAGCAGATATTAAGAGTTTATCTTATGAATATTGCCGATAGCCAATTAATGTTTTTGTTTGTATGCCTTATCGCTTTTAGGTGTTTTATTTTATGATAAACACCTCACTGATAAGAAAACAGATGACGTTTGGAATTTGAAGGTTATGTGTTTGTACAATTTTTATTGCCAAGATATCGGATGTCGTTCGATATGCATAGGGACATTATATAAGTTATTATATTAGGTACTACACCCGTTCCTTTTTCATGTTAATTTTTCGTCCATTATCAGTGATTTATCACACTTCCACTCATGCGACGCGTGAAAGTGCCTAATGCGAAAGTCAAACTATTTTTTTTTTCTTTTTCGTTTTGATACGTACACAGTGTGAAACAAATTCGATTCTCACCATTAGGATCTCGGAAACCAAAGAGATACGAAGCCTGTTAAATGGGAGCAAAGTTGCGCAACTTAGAGGTCATTGATATGCCGTTGAGAAATTTAGAAAATTCCGACTACTTCCGGAGATATCCGTAAAAACCGAAAAGCAGCCATTTTATTTCTGCTTTATAACATGGCAGTATCAAATTTTACATCTGAAGTTTCGCGTATATCTATACAGACCCCCATCATCAACTTAATTTTTTTTAAATACGGACCTGAGTTTCTTTATTAAATTTTGTAGAAGCCTTTAGTCTCTTAAATCCAATGATGTATCGCACTTATCAATAAATCAACAAATCTAGATTTTATTTTTTCCATAAGAGTTAGACAGAGATGGGCGATCTTTTTTGACCCGATTTCACTTATGAGAATATTTGTTGCCGCTATTGGACAAGTGTGATACATCTTTGGTTTTGGAGGACAAAAGGCTTCTAAAAAATTAAATAAAAAATGCAGGTCCGTATTTAAAAAAAATTATGTTGATGATGGGGGCCTGAACACGAAATGTCAGATTTAAAATTTGATACCTCCATCTTATAAAAGAGAAAAAGTGGCAATAATAATGTTGAGTTTATGTTTATTATTATTATTGTGGTCATCAGCAGTAGGCGCATGAATCTGATGAGATTGCTGAGTCTTTTCGAGTTGCTTTCACATATCACAAATTAGTTTCAAAATTCCAAAACAATATGACAGCCCAGTTCAAAATACTCAAACATTTTCCTATCACTTATTGATCTTATTTTAGTAAGGTTCGTAGTCTATGTTGGGGAAACACCCCAACACGTGTATAAACTATCGTTTTTCACCGTATAATTTGGTGATAACACCCTGTATGTATGTAGAATGAATGAGCCATAATTAAACTCAAAATAGATTTATTTCACCCAAAGTACAACCCAATTTGTGCATTTAAATTAGCATATGCCAGTTCTTCAAAACCCCTTAGTCCAAACCTAGACAGACGATCCCTTAATGCGATCCTGTACACTAGCTCTGTCGGTATAATAGATTACAATATAGCCAACTTTCACTCGGAAAGGAAATCATTCTTAATCGTTTTCAATTCAATATATTTGTGTCTCAAATCAGCATGGTGAAAATAGTCTGTCAAAGAAAGAAAGAAGATGTTTTCCCCCTCTCAGATAAAAACGGACGTAGCTTTCCCGCGTTATTGTCACGGCACATATAACAACATGTGCCGTGTTATTGTCCCTCCCGAAATTGTAAGGAAGATCATATTTCAGTTCAGTTAAAACGTTCGCTCAAATAGCAGTAAAACGTGCTGTTCTCTGGCCAAAGGTCAAATTCCTTTTTGGGCCAATTTCTCTTGTATGCACAAATATTAGAGAATATTTCGTGCACCTCAGTTATCTTTGTCCAATGTTGGACAAAGACCTCCTTTTGGACTTTTTTAAGCAATTCTTCGAAGTCAGAACGATATATAGCGTCCCCTTTGGAAAATGGAACATAAGATGGCGGACTGACATTCCTGGTCAAATTTCTATAAGCAAGGTGAAAGCTGGATTTATGGTTTCCGTAAACACAAAAATTAAGTTTGGAAAATATCTAAGTAAAATCTCTCCCCGTTGAAGTCAGGTAAAGCAGTCATAGTGAAAAGGTACGCTGTGTGAAAGTTGCTAAGTTGGAGAACAAAAAGTAGTAAAATAAGAAAGATAAAACACTCATTTTAAATCAAACAATCAAGACTTTTTAGTAGATATTTCTAATTTTAAGAAACTTTTTTGTAATATTAGTTTTATACTGGAATGAAAGAATGATGAATGATTGGAAGTTTTAGTCTAAGAATTGTACATATATAATTTCTATTTAACATAGAAAACGCTGTTCATTTAGGTATATCTATCATATTTAAATGCAATTTACACCTGCATTATTAAATTATATCAAACCGAATACATGTTTCAAATTTATCTCACCACCCTATATTATACTGTCCATTAAAAGTGGTTAATTAAGATACCACACCCTTCTGTATGGTATTAAACAATAATAAAAGCACTTGTTTATCCCGACCAGTCTATACAGAGTAATGCACAAACGTCATATGTTCTTTGTTCATTTCTTGGTCCAAACGGTTTTTAAATTGATTTCTGGAGGTGGAGCTGACAGTGTTGTTACTTAGACCATTCCAATGGTAGACCACTCTGTTAGTCAGGAAATTTCTTCGAAGTATAGCTTATTACATTTTTCTTTGGAAAGTTTTTGGTTATGCCCTCTTAAATTATGATTATGATTAAAGTGGTAGATTTCCCTCAGGTTACATGCATAGTGATTATTCAATATCTTAAAAGTTTCCACAAGATCGCCCCTAGTTCTTCTTTCCTTTAACGTTGTAAGGTTCAGCTGTGCTAGACGTTCCACATAAGGCAAGTCTTTAAGTTCTTGTGGTAATTTGGTCATACGTCTCTGCACCCTTTCAATCTGTTCAATGTCCTTTACATATTATGGATTCCAGACAGACTGGGCATACTCGAGCTTAGGTCGTACCAAAGAATATTCTGTCGTAGTAGAATATTCTTTGGTTTGGGTAAACAAAGGTTTGGGTTAGCACTTGGTTAGTTTCCTTTTCTTGAGCCCCCGTAGCGAGCGAATCGAGCGGAGGGCCATGCGGATCGACCAATAGGAGAGGCCTGACCCTACTTAATTAGAGAGGGAAATTTTAATATTTACGTCAACAGGTGTTATATTGACATTTCTCATTACCCATGTTGCTTCTTTATGAGTAGTTATTATAATTGCACTTGTATTATGTATAGCATATGATGCGCTTATATCATGAATATTATGCGGCTATTATTAAATGGTTGTAGAAAATAGTGTATTATTTAACGAGCGTATAATGTGAGCCATAATAGACGAGAATAGTAATAATCAAAGTGTATTATGGTTACGGTGACGATATGTACTCTTTTTAGTAGGGCAGTACTTTCTTTTTAAAAACTGTCCTACTGTCCTTCAGAGGTTTATCAAATACAACTAAATGTACTTTTTGAAGTGAAACTTCTTAACGCGCGCCGGGAGTAAAGGTCGCGAATGACGAGATGTCCCGAAAAAGCGTTACGAACTTTTATTGGATATCTTTGTTAGTTTACAAGCAAAAAATATGGGATTTGCTCTATTACCTTGTCAAGACATAAGCGAAACTTTTATGAAGAATATATATTTTTTTTCATTTAGGCCTTCCCTTTTTGTTAATTCAGTGGTATATTTAAAAAAACCAATTTTTAACCAAATCCGTTACGATATGTATAAGGCTAGGACATTTAAGTTTAAGAAGTTTCACTTCAGATATGCGCACATGATGCACAACCCTTTTTTGTTTCTAAGATACACAAAACTATGTCCTACTTTTTGTTTAAATGAAGAAAAAAAATATGAAAAGAAAATAGAAAACTCTTTTTTGTGCATTGCGTACTTGGATTTTGGCCCACTGTGTAGCCACCTGATCGCCTTTCACGTCACGTTGGACGTCACAAGTGTATTTAATACCGAGAAACTTATTTCGCTGTTTCACTTTGTTGCATTACCAGTGACTATAGTAATGAAGAAGAGAGAACGATACTTTGTCGTAGTTAATAGCGTCTCGTTTGTTTCCATTTGCCTTTGCAGTGAGGTGCGCCTGGCAGTATGAAAGAAAAATCAAGTGTTTCACCGCATATTGTGTATACAATAAAACTGGCTGAAAATTGACTTATATCGGCGGTGCTTATGTACTATTTTTTTGTTTTAATCATTATGGTCAATAATGATTAAAACAATTCAATAATTATGGTTTATTATACGCAAGTCAAATACCGTACTTGATCTACAACCATCTTTAAACACACCAAATTCTTATCTAGACCTTTTAAAATTTACTTTTCATGAGAGTGATTTTTCGAAGTCGCGTCACGTCACGTCACGACTTGTCGCTTGTGGCGTCACGTCACGATTTATTCAATAAAAACACAACATAAACAGAATGACCTTTGACTATGAGTACATGGAAATTAATCAATAAAACCCCGAACCCTCTAGAATTACCAACCGCAATATAGAGGCATTCACTATGTGTATATACTGTGATACTCGCGACTTTTTTTCTAATTACTTATGTGGAATATAGGTAAAAGAATATGGTACACGCGAACCCTCTTTTTCGTGTATACATTGACTACTCGTCGTGAACGAGACAGTTCACTATAGTAAAATATTGTATTGCTTTTAGGAAATTGAAAACGAACAACCTCCAGCAGATGTTGAACTATCTACGAATCTACAAGACATCAACGAGCAAAACGTCAACAACAGCAATTTCAATGGGGAGACAGTAGTTTATATACTCGCAAGACGTGGCAATCATAAATTAATCGAAACCATCCTCCAAAGGTTCAAAAACGCCAAAGTAGATCCCAAATGTGCCAGAAGACGAACACCTCTCTTGGTGGCTGCAGAAAACGGACATCTAGACGTAATGAAGGTGTTGGCCAAACATGGTGCAGATTTCAGTCACTGTGATTCTATTGAAGATGGAGTCGCACATCTAGCAGCAGCTGGTGGCCATTTTCTCTGTCTTAAATATTTAATAGAAGAAAAATGCTTACCGCCAGATCTAGAGAATTACTACAAAGATACACCTTTATTAAAGGCAATAAAGAGTGGACATGATAGATGCGTCTCTTATTTACTCTCAGAGGGTGCAAGAATAAATCAGCTGGATGAAAATGGGCAGAATGCTTTTATTAAAGCTGCTATATCTGGGAACGAAAAATGCATGCAAATCTTAGTGCAACACTATACTGCTTTAAATCCTGCCAAGAATTATTTCAGCATTTCCTTATGGATCAATATTGCATATAATATTTTAATACCCAAAGCAAACAAAGCTGATATCATCGATTTGGCAGACAAAACAGGAAAAACGGCCCTAATTTGGGCATCATCGCGCGGTTGCTCTGACATCGTCACGCAATTAATAAACCTTAAAGCTGATGTAAACATCCAAGACCATAAAGGCAGTTCAGCTCTAACATTAGCAGCAAGACTAGGCAATGACAAAATTGTTGATTACTTGATAAACGCTAATGCTGCTGTTGATATTCAAGATACAAAAGGTAGAACTGCTCTCATCTTAGCAACAATAAATGGACATACAGGTATCGTTTCAAGTTTGTTAGCCGCTGATGCTGATGTTGACATTTGGGATAAGGAAGGCAGCACTGCATTACACTGGGCCTCTTCGATGGGCTATGATAACATTTTTAATTGCTTAGTAGACGTGGTTGACGATATCGATATTCAAAATAGTAAAGGTCAGACGCCTTTGAGTTTCGCATCGTCAAATGGACATGCTGAAATTGTTGCTGGTTTATTAAGCAGAAAAGCCGATGTAAACTTGCCAGATGAAGAAGGGAATACTCCCATAATGCGAGCAGTATTAAAAGGGCATGACTCGATCGTTAACCACCTAATAAAAGCCAGAGCAAATCTAAATTTCCAAAACAAGATTGGAAAAACAGGGTTACATTATGCAGCTGCGAATGGACACGATGATATTGTCATTTCATTATTAAAGGTAAACGCTAATGTCAACCTACAAGACGATGAAGGTCAAACACCATTACGTTGTGCAGCTGCAATGGGTCATAAAAGGATCGTCCGATATCTAGTAGCTGCTGAAGCTGAATTTCAGAATGCCAACGACAACACTGCTTTAAATTGCTTTGACGGCGAAATTCCTATCGACAAGGTTGACTCGTTATTGCCTTGGGCTGCTTCTAAGGAAGATTGCATTATTATTAAGCGCCTATTAGATGCGAACGTAAATATAGATATTCGCGACAAAAGAGGCAACACTGCACTCATATATGCTGCGCAAAACGGCAACAGTGAAATCGCTCGACGTTTACTAAATGCGAAAGCCAATCCTAACATCCAGGATTCTAGAGGGCTCACTCCTTTACACCGGGCAGCGAGCAAAGGCTATAACGAGATTGTCATGATTCTGCTCAGTGTTCAAGTAAATGTCGACGCTCTAGATAAAGAAGGTAGTTCGGCTCTGATGTGGGCTTCTTCCAAAGGTTACAGCGATATCGTCAATTCCTTAGTGAAAGCCAATGCTAATCCAAATATTCAAGATAGGGAAGGTAGAACAGCTTTAAATTGGGCAGCAGGAAAAGGCTTTGAAAATATTGCGGAATCCTTGTTAACGGTGAAAGCAAATATAAACCTTCAAGATAAATACGGCAATTCCGCTCTGATGTGGGCAGTAAAGCATGGTAATGCCACAATTATAAGGAACTTAATAGAAGCTGGCGCAGACGTGAACATTACAGATAGCGGTGGTAATACGGCTCTGTATTGGGCAATCAGAAAGAAACAGGGTGATGTAGTTAACGCTCTGGTAAGTGTTCAACCCAACAGAAAATTTCTAAAAGCCAAATCTAGTCTATCTATAATTTGGGCAGCAAAACGCCATGACATTGATAGTGTTCGTTCCTTAATTAAAGCCAATGTTAACGTTAACGTGCAAGATGATCAAGGCAACACAGCCCTGCATTGGTCCGCATACAAGGGACACAAGGATATCGTTTTCGAGTTACTAAAAGCAAAGGCCGACAGTAAAATCGGTGATCGTGAAGGCTTCACAGCTTTGATTTGGGCAACATCCATGGGCCATTGCGATATCGTTAAAACGTTATTAAGAGCAAACGTTGATATTGATCAACAAGATAACAAGGGGCGCTCGGCTTTAAGTTGGGCTGCGTATGTGGGCCAGCTAGACTGCGTAAAAAAACTTATTGAAGCCAAAGCGGATATAGATCTGGCAGACACTTTTAAAGAAACTGCTCTAATGAAAGCTGCGAGACAAGGATACGTCGATGTCGTTAAATCTTTGATTGAAGCTGGGGCGAATGTTACTTTGAAAAATCAGCAGAATAAAACGGCATTTCATATAGCTCGGCAGAGCGACGTTAAGAAATTATTGCGTTAAGTTCTCAACTTTATTGACGTTTGTGTTCCGCATTAAAAGTTATAGCATTGTCTTTATAAACAAAGGTTATAGTATATCTAATCTAAATTGAACAGACGTAAAAACCTCCAAGCAGCTGCATCCAATGAAGATTGAGTAAAATGGACAGGCATAAAAAAATTTGGGATTAATTTAATGGGCCGTTCATTTCATTTGGTGTAGGCGCTTTAGATTTGATATACCATACCATATAATTTATTATGCATACAATACTTATATCGTTTTATTTTCTTCGTTTGATGTTTTCTATTCTATTAATAAATATTTAGTTCTCGAAGGACGTTTTTTTAATTTATAATTTATCATTTAAATTAGGCATTACTGCTTCATACCGATCTAGTAATATTGGCGTAAGGTATACGAACATAAATATCTGAAATGTACAAGATTTTAGAAAAACGTCGAAATTTCATGAACGAAAATGTATATCAACATTTTTGTAAATTAAGGAGTGAAAAAATGCTAATTAAAGCAAAAAAAAAAATGAAAACCCGATAGGTGTGAACTGAAGTTTAAAATAACCCAACTTGCGGAAATTTAGAGACCAGACGTCAGAGGCCTCTGGAAACCCTAAGTCCAGTCAGTAATTATTAGAAACAAGAATTGGGACAATTCTACGATTTTATTGGTAAAGAATAATAAGAAAAAAATATTGGTTTGGTAAGTACTTATATTTTTAATTAACATGCATATGTGTAGAACTCCTTTTATTTTATCGAATAAATACTCCAGGTAACTGTAGAGTTCTGTATTAACTTTTACTATAATACATAAGATGGTAAAGCTACATGATTTATATTCTTATAATCTACGTACACGTAACAATGTTACTCAGTCTTGTATTCTCTCTCTATATATCCTATATTGGTATAGGTTCACGGCTCGGTCGTGTATCAAAACATTGCCCTGACGAGGTTGACTAAACAAGGTTTTAACCTTAGCCTTGCCGACCGTGTCAGGTATCGCGTTCATTCAAGCTAAACAATAACACTATGTGAACTGCGTAATGTAAATAACCTTCGTCTAGACCGCGGGCTAGTCGGGATGTTTTAAAGATCTAATTTGTGAAATACCGAGTGTTTCTTGATACACTACATATGGAAAAACACAATCTTAATAATCTAAAATATCTAAGCTTTTAGGGAAAATGTATTTGAGCATATCACCAACAGTTTGTATCAGAGGCTGTGGCAATTTTGTCAAAATATCTCTCATCTTGATAACAGAGACGTCACTCTCAATCATTCGAAATACCGTCTTGTCATCGCTACAGCACTTTAAGGACATAATTGCAATTTCCCTATTTTCAAATTTTCTCCGATAGTAACCCAAACTAACCCGAAAATTTTACTAGTAAGAAATCACCAATATTGCAAACATAATTCATCAGTGGCCAAGAGTCGCTGTCTACATCTTCGCCTCGATGTAGATCTTCGTCCTGGACAGTCTATTTCCATACCAATGTATGGACAATTCTAGACTATCTTCACTTTCAATCTATTCTTCATCAGTTGTTTCATGCGAATTCTTTCTGCTTTAACCCGCTTTTCTAATTTTTTTTGCTTCTCTTGCCTTTACCAATATTTCTTCTTCAGTATCAGTCAGTATTGTCAGTATATTTTCTGCCCTTTGGTGTCCGCCCTGATTTTTTTGTCAAGAAGAGTTGTTCTGGGAACCCCGAATGATTTAGCGGCGATGCAACACTAGGATCTACGAATCCCACCCTAAAATTTCTTTACTAACAGTCGCGCAAACTCTGTAACACTATCAGAGTACTGTTAACTTCATGCATGGCCATCCGCTCGCTTCGGGGCGCAGCCAAACAAAACTAACCCAAGGCATACCCAAAAACCAAGGAAAAAAATAGCTTTAAAAAATAAAAAAAGCCTCGCCACTCACGGGAATCGAACCCGGGTCGAAACCGGAGCCGTCATATCACAAGCACAGGCTCTAACTTCGACGCCACCAGAGGTATTGACAGCGACGCACTGGACCGTAAAGACATTCCATACCATTCCATGTTTGTTTAATGGCTTTGCGCCGAGGCAATTGCCAGCACACCCCTCGTCCGGCGCTTACAGAGGCAGAGCTACCCTTCTGCTTGTGTTACACGGTCCTCCGGTTTGAGGGGCCTTTTATTCGGTGAGAACCTCCAGTAAGGCGGGCCTGTGCCCCTGGTGATTCCCGACTTTTGCGTTAATATAAGCTAATGAATTGCACGACTGAATTTCTATGCAAGGAGGCTTCGCACACTGTAGGTATAACCACTTTCTGTCAGAGACTCCAAACCCCCGCAGGACATACGCCCACAGGCCACGCTACCGCGCACGGAAATCCCTGGAGTCCTAGTAGGAATCACCCTCCACTACGCGACCCACCCCTAACCGAAACTATCAAAATTGATTATAACCGCTTCAAATGACTAAAATAAGTTGTGAATAAGTGACTAGTGAGACTAACCGAAAGTTGATTGGACTACTAACCCAAGCTTAGGGGTCATCATTTTCTTGAAAACTTCTTGATCTTGTCTTGATTTCAAGACAAGATCAAGACAAGAAATGATCCTTGTTTTTCAAGACAAGACTAGAAATTACTTCTCAAGATCAAGATTTCTTCAAGAAAACTTTGAAATTTCTTGAAAACCTAGAATTATTAAAAAAAACTAATTTGTTTGCTAGTTTATTGGAAAAAAAACCAAAGCACTGCAACATTTTTAACAGATGAATAAAAAAAATATATTATGCAAACATTTTTTAATAATACCAAGCACTTTACCGGATGTCCAAAGTTGACATATACACTATGGGCCAAGTTAAATTGGAACCTTTCTTATACCACTTCAAAAGTCTTGGACCCCCAAGTACTTTTATTACTTATTAATTTAAACTAAATTAAAAACACACTCTCGCATGTAGCTCCCGCTTTTTTCCTATTTTTGTGCAGTATTTTTCTCAGTAAAAATTTGAGATATTACACCTGTGGACTAGAAAAGCCGTTTCCAGTACTTTCCAGTAAGAAAATTTTTGTTTGGGAACATAATTGCTTGGAAAATAGCCAATTTGTGGAAAACAATATATTACAACAAAAGGCAGGAATTTTGTGGCCAAACATTCCTCATATATGTACTTCCAAGCAGTTAAATAGTTTGAATGTTTAGATATTTATTTGGGTCTGTTTCGAATTAGTCCGGTAGGCTCAGCATTTATTTTGACTGTGTAGAAGTAGAATTAACGCAAAATAAAACAAATTGGAAAGTATCTTCAAGGAACCATTCAGCTTTGAAATGAAAATTAAGCTCATTATGGGACAACTACTTGAGACCAAGCTTGTGACTATGGATACAGGAGCAGAAAACTTGTCTTAGGAATGGAAAAAGGAAATTATTTATAGAGGAGTGTTAAGTATTATAAATTTTAGCTCTTAAGAAAGTAATTTTTGAAACACATATTTTAGTGGTGACATTTACTAACTGGGTATCTTTTGAGCTATTTTTGCTTTAGACTTTTTTTTATCCTTACAGTTGACTTTTATTACTTTATTTTATTAGTGTTTACTACTTGGTATTTTAGATTTTAATTTTACTGATTTAATATTTTAACAGTTTGTAGATTCTTGTCCCTTTTTGTTAACAGTGTTGGCCAGGCTTACTATACTACTTACTGAATTTACCCCAATTACCCTGCCAATTACATTCAGAATATAAATTTTTTACCCAAAAAGGCAGCTTGTTCTAATGAATTAAGTTTGAAAAAAAGAAAAAAAAAAGGAAAAAAAGGAAAAATCATTTTGACTTTTGCATTCAATAAACATTTTCATTTAAGTTTCAATAAAATGTCTGAGGTGTTTAAGTGCTGTAAAAATAAACCAAATCAAAACTGGATATGTGTGATTTGCCATAACATTTTTCATCCCAGTTGCTGTAAAAGACAAAGGTACTTCAAAATAATAACTCAAAACCAAATTTACTGTTCTGAAAGCTGTGAAATGAAGGCTATCGACATAGATGTTTTTGAATCAGAAGATTCTAAAAATCAATCTTTTCAAATTTTAAATGTAGAGTTAAAAAAAGAAATAAACATTAAAAACTTGCACATTGAAAAAATATGCTCTACTTCAAAAACCTTTGAAACTGAGGTAGCTGACATGGAGGAAAAATTACTTAAAGAAATAGAATCGAAAAATATTGAAATTAAAAGGCTTCAAAAGCAACTTGAAGAGCAAAAGGAGATTATTGAACGTTTTGACAGAACCACAACAACCGCCTCAACACAAACAGCAATAATACATCATCCCAGACCACTAGGATAAGTAGTCGAACATCAGGTACACAAACTAACAAAATTATAAAACAAACAACAGTTGGAACTCAAACTAAAATATATCTACAAAATGATAGTGAGACACAAACTGAAGTGGAAGCCTTGTCTTTGATCCAGGAAATTCGACAGGTTGAGGCGAGTATTATTGGAGAAGGAAAAGGTGACCAGTTAATTCCATCAAAGCAGAGTAAACATCTTAAATCTTGTGGATCACAAACAAAATTAACCGGCATTCAGCTGATACAAAGACTGGTAATACATTGACTATAAGTAAAGATACAGCAGAAACTGTGAAATGTTATCTGAACTCTAATAGTTCTAAACCAATTTCGAGTAACAGTCAACTTAAAAAGTCGAAGTCTCAAATCTACTTGTTTGGCAATAAAAATGATATTAAGGGGCTCTCTCATGTATTTGACTCAGAACTTAACTACCTTATTAATAGCTATTATCCTGATAAGCTGATGACCCTAAAAGAACTAATGAATTTTATGATTTTCAGTTAAACCAAATTTAAGCAAGAATGATTTCGTTATACTGTTTTTGGGATCTTATGCTGCCGAAAAAGGAACAGTCTCAACCCATGATTTTAAGGAATGTCAAGAGTTCTTCAAAAATACAAATTTGGTATTAATAGGTCCGGCATATAGGGATAATAAACGCTTCTTAAATTCTCGCATCTACCAGCTGAATTTGAGACTAGAGAAGTTCTTCCATCTGAATGAAAACTTTACCAGGTTCTTTCCTATGGATTCCTTTTCTGATCGCAAATCAGATTTCACCAATTTGAGGTCCAATTTGTATCCTCAACACATTAAATATAACTGTGTAAAATATATATCTAGTAATTTATTGACACGTGAGTCTGCTAAACTGGCACATGAAGAGAGACTCCTTCACCTTCTAGGAAAAACAAGGGATGACTGGCTACCAAAATTATCAAGTGTTCCAAACAGATTTCCATCCCCAACAGAATCAGTTAGAGGAGTGGGGTTTCACGTTGAGTTTACTGAAAGGCCCTCAAGTAAGATTTACCAAATTAAAAATAGATCTTATAAGTGAGTTTCTGATTTGGGCCTTGACCACTCATCAGGTATCAAGCATGCAAACCAAACTTATTTTCAAAGACCACCCAGATACCCTCCAACTCCACCGAATCAGAAAACCATCCATGCTCAATCCCTAATACAAGGAAAGGTCCAACGATCCAAAAGGAACATGGGAGACTAAAGGCAATGCACACTTTTTTTCTAAACATAAGAAGTTTGCAAAACAAAGTTGAGGAGTTGGATGGAATCTTACATGATGTGCATTACGACGTTGTTGTCCTATGCGAGCATTGGCTGAAGTCTGACAATGTTAATTTGTGTGTTGTTGGGGGTTTTAGTTTGGCAAATGAGTTTTGTCGTATCCATTCAAATGGCGGTGGAGTTATGATACTTGTTAAGCCACATATAAGCTTCAAAACATTAGATAGTATTGATTCCCTGGCTGTGGAATCCTCCTTTGAGGCATGTGCAGTTAAATTGATTGGAATAAACACCATAATTATTGCTGTTTACCGCCCACCTCATAGTGATATAGATTGTTTTTTGCAGCATTTTGGTTCAATGCTGAGTATTCTAAATAAAAATTCAGATTATGTTTATATACATGGAGACTTCAATATTGATTTTGTGAAGCTTGGCACACTTAGGTCAAAGTTTTTGGATCTACTGTCCTGTTTTGGCTACAGATTATTAATCGAGGAACCTACGAGGATTCGAAACCACTCATCAAGTTGTCTTGATAATTGCATAACAAATGATGTCAATGATTGCCGGTCTTCAACTGTTAATGTTGGTGGTCTTTCGGACTATCTTGGTATTTCCAATAAGTTTTTTGTCAAGTCCACCACAAGGGACAGTACAACCCAAAATATAATATGTAGGCCTCTTTCAGCCGATGCTGTAAGCAAATGTGTCTCAGCCTTGGGTAGAGTTTATTGGAATGATATTCTCCTGGAGAGCATGGATGTAGATGGTTGGTCTATGTTGTTTAATCAAGTATTTATAAATATGGTTGACACTTTTTGTCCACAAAAAACAAAGACGATACATAAATCTAATAAGAACAATAAATGGTTTAATCAGCACATTAAAGAGATTGCGTGAAACTCTAAGATCTCTGACAGACTTGAATAACCAGTATCCTAATTTAGATATTTCTGAAACAGTTAAGCAATATAGAAATAACTATAGAAAAACTATTCTTGATACAAAAAGCAAATATGTTTCAAAAAAAATAGAAGAATCATCAAATAAGTCCAAAACTGCATGGCAAGTCATTAATCAAAATAGGCCAGGGCATATAAAACAAAATACTACAGACATTTCTGCAGAAAAGTTTAACAATTTTTTTTCAACGATTGGGAACTGCAAGTAAACAGATTCCAAGTCTTTCTAACGTTGATCCAGTTTGTTTCTTATCAAATATCAATGCAAGTAAACATTCACTCTTCCTCTGTCCAGCTGATGAAATTGAAATATCTGAAATAATAAATAATTTAAGTAGCAGTAATGAAAGAGATATTTTTGGTATTAGCAACAAAATGCTGAAGTGTTTTCGAGATGGTATCATTTTTCCTCTCAAAACCATAGTGAATAAATGTTTTGAAGATGGTCTATTTCCTTCAAAAGTACAGAGAATACAGGAAAAAACTATCGACCAAACATGCTATAATTGAGTTAGTGCAGTACATAGTTCGGGCTTTGGAGGAAGGTCAGGTTGTATCTAGTACATTCTGCGATCTATCAAGGGCTTTCGACTGTGTGGACCATTCCATACTCTTAAAAAAGTTGAATCACTACGGAGTGAGAGGAAATGCCTTAAATTTCTCAAGATCCTATCTCACAGATAGAAAGCAATGTACAGAAGTCAATGGTGTTAGGTCGTCTACATTGGCTGTGGATGTGGGTGTACCACAGGGCTCAATCTTGGGTCCTCTGCTATTTATCATTTATGTGAATGATTTACCACCGAATGTGGTGGACGCAGTAACTATACAATTTGCCGATGACACCACCTTGTTGACTAAACCACCGTCTATAGATATTCTAATAAGTCCGCTCACTCGAGCGTGCCGCGGAAAATTTCCCTCCTGCCTGCGCCAATCCCTCACCCATCGGCTACACGTCAATGTCACGGCCTAGCCGTGACTCAGTTTTCGCAAGTACTTTCGCGATAGGACGGTGTGAATTTATTTTTACGGAATAGTTTTCGCACGATTTACGCTATACGCTATTTAAAAAATATATATGGTTAAGATGGCTAAGGGCAGTTTTTCTTATTGTACAGTTGATGACTGTTGTGTAACTACACGTGGTCTCTCCTTCTTTCTCTCTTATGGAATTAGTAAAGATTTATTCAATTTTTATGAGACGAAGTGAATGAAGCTAACGGAAAGTTGATTGGATGACTAACCCAAACTAACAAAATCTATCAAAATTGATTATAACGCATCGGAACCGGTTCAAATGACTAAAATAAGTAAGGCTAAATGAAACT
>MU184624.1:0-53884 GCA_016904865.1 Pissodes strobi | reverse complement strand
CAAACTAACCAAATATATTAAAATTTGTTATAGCGTATCGGAACCGGATCAAATGACTAAAATAAGTTATGGCATTAAGAGCTTTTCCATTGTTATTTTTTGAGATTGCGAGATTTGTTGTTTCCCTCGCATTTTTTACATTTGTAAGGTTAGGTTCTTCATTTGTCAAACTCTTGTCTGTCACTTTGGGAGTGGCAATTGTACTACTGGATGTATATTTCCCTTGTCTATGGGATGTATCGACATTTCTGTGGTTAAGATATTCATTTGTCATTTTCGGTGAGGCAGATGAACTACTGGAATTTCCGACGGAAGGTAGTTTTGATCTTTCAGATTCGGATGATGATAGGAAAGCAGCTTTTGATGTTGGCAACACTGGCTTACCGGTTTTTTGTTCGCATTTTTTTTGATTAATGAGGTTTTCAATTTTTAGGAATCTTTTCATACTGTTTTCTTCCATTTCCTGTCGTTGCTTACGTAAAAGGTCAAAATTTTCCTCCAAACTGATGTTTTTCTTCTGTAGATGCGTAATCGCTTTATTTAACTGTTCCAATTCAGATTTCTTCTTAGATATTTCCGTGTCAAGGACGCTGATATCAATCGATTGATCACAACACTGAACAATGTTTTTACTGCCGTTTATGACCCGTAGGCCCCTGATTCGTAGTGAACAAGATGCATGGAAGCACTCATTACACTTTTCACACCTAAATGCACTTGTAGCCACATTACTTTTGCAATATTTGCACTTTTTTACTTTCGACCGTCTTAGATGCGTCAGCATCATTCGACGCCATCATGTACACGGCATCTAATACATTTGTAGCTTCATCTTATATTAGCATTTTCTTTTTTTGAACCACTTTGTTTGACTATTTATTAAAGTAGATATTAATGTTTTCAGGCAGACATGCTTGTATCGTGTCTTATGAGAAAAGTAGTTGGGGGGGTCCAAGACTTTTGACGCTGTGTGTAGTTTTTTTATTTTCAAAGGATTTTTTTTTATAATTTTTGGATATGTTATGGCTTAAGGTATTGGGATCAAAAAGTAGGTACATTGCAAAGCGGGTGTACTTCAATGGCGTACAGAAAAGGGGGTATTTTGTTAAACCTATGTTTCAGGTCGTTGCAAAAATCGACCGAATGAAATGAAGATGTTAAAATATGCAAAAAACATTGGAAATGTTTCGGAATATTAACCATTAAAAAAACAGGCATATACAAACAAAATTGAAATTGATATTTTAATTTTGGTAAATGTCTTGTGGGCCAAATTAAATTGGATCATTTTTTAATGCTTAATGACTTTTTATTTCCAGAGAATTTTTCATAATTTTTGGACATGTTATGGCCTAAGATATTAGAATCAAAACCAACTTTGCAAAGCGGGTCTGCTTAAATTTCGCTACGTAAACAACGAACTGTAAAATAATACTACCCTGGCCCTGGCTGCCTAAACCTCTTCGGATTCTATGCATAAAGCATAAATATCACGTCAGCCAATTAATAAATTAAAATTTAATAAAAAAACGTCGTTTATGCGTGTTGCTAGATTGAAACGCCGTATTTACATTTCGCGCGATGCAAATACCGCGTTTTGATTGAGACACAAGCGGATACGGCATTATGATTAAGAAATTGACTCGATTTTGCAGATACGGCAAAGCGTTTTAGATGTTTTTACCAGTTAATTGTTCAGATACGGCATTTTCAAGTTACAAGATGATAGTATAATATCGTAAGAATCCATATAGGTAAAAATCTCGTTTTTTGATTTTTTTTTTTGTAGATACGGCCTTTTAATTGAGGAGGGCAGATCTTCTCTTCCCAAGTGAGAGCTGTTCCAATGATTCGTGAATTCACGCAACACCAACCTGTCCTTCACAGTAAATTTGAATTCCATCACGTAGTTGAAATTCATCTATAAAAATGTGGCTCTCGATAAAAGGGTGGAAAACCAAAAGATCCAATACAAATGTCAAGAATACAACTAAGGCCTAAACAAATAAGCATGTATCTGTCGAGTTTTGACCATTTTTCGATATGCACTACAAACGAAAAAAATTGATGTTAAATGGGCTCACGTACCAAGAAAACCCTTACCATTCTTCAACTAACTTTATATTATAAAATTAAAAAAGATTTACAAAATAAATTAATATGCTTGTTAAATATTACAATGGTATAAAAATATGTATTATAAAAATTTGTAAATGGCATATAAAAATGGCTTTATACAAACATATATATACAGACTAAACCCTTAACAACCAAATACATGTTAATAAAAAAAACGATCGTCGGATATATCTATCACGTTTATCAATCTACAATGCTTATTTTGGTGCATCGAATATGGTGAAATTGGCAAATCAAATGAGAAAATCAAATCACGTTTTAAGATTTTCATAATGTCCTTCATTCAATTTATACGAAAACATTAGTGGAAATGTAAGATTTTGTTTGTGTTGTATGTAATGTGGCTCGACGTTTATTAACCCAAACCAACGTGGGAAATAATTACCGCTGAATCAATGAATTGATTTATTGGCAAAACAAATAATTAACATAATAAAAGAATCAAGATCCGGATTTAAACGACTTTAGTATCTAGAATTCTCTGTGAATGAATATTTCTTATTTTTTCTTATGAGAAGGGTAGTTAAAATAAACTTCAGCCGAAAGCACTCAGTGTATAAGCAAATTTTTTCCAAAGTTTTAAGCATTGCTTGTACGAATCTATATATGTGTTCCTTTTAATGAGAGACGACTCATAATAAGCGTTTTTTTTCCTCAGCACTGTATTAAAATTTCGTATCATTTCCAGGCTTATAATTTTGTAAAACAATAAAAAATTTCATTTTAGGGGTGAGAATATGTAAAATTATATGTCTCTCTAAATTCTTCTTTAAATATGAAGGAGTCAGCAGAGATCAAGCAAATTACAGGCAGTTGAATTGGTTCAGAAGAATCTACTTAACTACTTAATAAAACTTCAAACATACATAGAGTGCTAGTGGTCCTGAAAAGTCGTAATTTATAGTATTCCAAAAACCATTATGTAAGCAGTATTTGCTCAACACACCCATCTAGGAATCTTCAAATGCGAAAGGTAAAGAATACAAATAAAGCTGTATGAGGGTCATAAAACTATCCATTTTAGATTAGCATCTGACTTTTCCAAAGGCATTTCAAGTCAGCAACAACGAACAAACATGTTTAACAAAAAACAAACAACAATCATGTTTTATGGGGGGGGGTCTCATCTCCAATCTTTTAAATTAGGCGCTCCGAAATTTCAACATCACGTAAAATAACAAAAACTCGTGTCTGTCACAATTGCGTTTCGTGTCTGTACGGCCTCCTCAAGGGCCGAATCAGCACCGGCGGAGGGGGATTACTATCCGATTCGTCATCGGCGCTGTCGACGTCAGCGTCGCTGCTATTGGTCGAAGCGACTGGTTGGATCGGTCGACCCATCCTTTGCCTATATAAATAACAAAATCTTAAATAAATAAATAAATGCTTTATTGTAGAAATACAAAGTATTTGTTACAAAGCTGTTTACAGAGATAGAAAATTAATAAGAAAGAACATCTATGTCGACAACAATTCAAAAGTACCAAAGTTACATCTAACAAGTTTTTATATATGTGCGCCTAATAAATCCTAAAATCATCGTTATAAAATTCTGTAAAACTGTAATAGGTTTTACTTTTGAGTAGGGACAAGACAGATTTTTTAAAGATACTTAGAGATCTAACATTTTTCAATGTATCAGGTAAATGATAATAAACCTTCACAGTAAGTGTACTAGAAGGAATAGGTAATCGGAGCTTATTTGCTTGTCTAGTATTATAGTAGCTGGCAGCTGCTAAGTCAGAGTTGGAAGGTCTAGATTTCTTAAAGATTAAACAAACTGTCTGCAAAATAAACAAACAGGGGAGAGTTAGGATGCTTAATTCCTTGAAAAGGCTCTCTAACCCCAACCTTACATATGTATCTTATTGCCCTCTTCTGAATAACAAAATCAGAAGTAGAAAGATATTGAGCACAGTAACCCCAAAAAGCTAAACCATATCTCAAGTGGTTCTCAATAACAGTCTTAGATATTGACTTTCTCAACTCATTCAAGATTATGCGAACAGCATAACAGCCCCTGGCCAATTTACCACAGAGAACCTGAATTTGAAATTTTAATTTTTCGTCAATGTAGAGACTCAGAAATCTAATTGACTGTTTTTTTCTTATATTATTATTATTATTGTCTACGTCAGTACGCGGAAAAATCGATGAAACTGACGTACTGCTTTGTTCAAATTGAAAACATAGGATGTCGGAAGAAAAAAATGTCCTATTTAGCTCACAGTCCATAGTGCACAAACTCCAGGCTAATACTGTGCAGATTGGCATCGACTCTGTTCTTGAAGTAGTTAACGGTGGGAGCATCGACGGTATTCTGAGCTAAACTGTTCCATGTGTACACTACTCGGTTGGTCAGGAAATTTCGACGACAAAATCTGGAACATCGTTCTTTTGATATCTTCCTGTTGTGTCCCGTTAGGCTAGTGGTGTTATTATCTATCTGGAAGATGCCAAGAAGTACACTGTAGTAGCCAGTCATGATTTTGTAAGTGGTGATAAGATCGCCTCGTTGACGTCGTGCTCTTAGAGTTGTGAGGTTCAGTATGGTGCATCGTTCTTCATAAGGTAAATCCTTCAAATCAAGGGGTATCTTAGTAACACGGCGCTGGACACGTTCCAGTATTTCGAAATTCTTGGTATAGTATGGGTTTCAAATACAGGCAGCAAATTCTAAATGAGGTCTTATGTATGTCTTGTATAGTTTCAGTATAGTGCCAGAAGAGTGGTCCGTAAATGCTCTTTTGATGAGGTATATCAGTGTATTTGCTCTTTTCACTATTTTTCAGATATGGCACTCCAATTTGAGGTCACTTGAGATTATTATTCCAATATCTTTCTGTTGTGTGACAGATGTAAGTGGATACCCCTTAAGTGTGTAATTTTGTTCCGGATTGTTCGGACCAATGGGGAACCCCACTCCTGACCTTTCTCACTTCTGACAGAGACTAGGCCATCCTCACTTGAAACCGTCCTTATTTTGCTATCCAACGGAGAAGTGCTTCTCGAATTCCATAGTGCTCCAGTTTGTGGACTAGTCGCCTGTGTGGAACCTTGTCGAAAGCATTTTCAAAATCCAAATATACAGCATCCACTGGTTAACCATTGTCATGATGTACACGATTAAACGGAACTGTCCCAGATGCGTGGACCCGTGTAAAGTTATTGTAAAGGACCCTACGAGTTTCTTACTGCCACACAATACAATACCAATAACCCAACACGGATTTTCACCTAAAAGATCAATTGATACGAACCTGCTACGTTCTGGCACGAGAGCAGGTTCGTATCAATTGATCTTTTAGGTAAAAATCCGTGTTGGGTTATTGATATTGTATTGTGTGGCAGTAAGAAACTCGTAAGGTCCTTTACAATAACTTTACACGGGTCCACGCCTCTGGGACAGTTCCGTTTTCAGGAGCGTCACTCATTGCAGCCGCAAGGGGTTCACAAAGAGCAGTTCTTGAGGAATAAGGAAGGAATTTCGTCAGCCCCGGGGATGAGTTGTTTTTTAGCGATTTTACTACATCAAACATGATATTTTCAAAGTTAAACCTAAAGCTGAGGATATTAGTTTTATCCACATTAAGACACACACGATTTGCGTCGCACCACTCCTTGATTCTTCCCAAATCAGTTCCAACCATGTCACACTGAGAGTATCTGGATCAATGTGAGACCACTGCACAGTCATGTCATCGGCGAACACTGTGAAAAGTCGTTGAATATTCAATAGAGTTAAGTCGTTTATGTAGAGGAGAAAAAGGACTCATAGTATTCCGTTTCTTTCTTCTTTGAGTTAGGCGAAGCCTCTTACTCATCTGTTGATTTTAGCTCCTTGTTGGGTTGTAGATTTGCACCTTCTGTCTGTTTAATATGTTCGGATGTCCGGCTTGTCCGGAGTTAGTAGTCCATTACATAGTTGTATAATCTCCTCCCTATAGCTGGATGTTGGAATGTTTCACGCATCGCTTCGTTTTGATTGCTCGTTATTCTTTCCTTTATTTGTTGCACTTGCTGTTCTAAGATTTCTTCAATTGTGGGAATTTTCAGCTCTTCTCTGATTGTGGAGTTTCTCGTATATCTTGGCGCGTTGGATATCCATCTCATTATTCGCTTAGTTTTTGCTTGTAGAATTTTCTTGTTTGATGTGGACATGTTCCTCCATGCGGTTGCAGCATACGTTACTGTAGGTAGATAGATTTGTTTGAATAGAGCCACCTTGTTAGTCGTGTTTAGGTTATTCCCTCTCATTAGTAGCGGGAAGAGGTGGCTATTTTCTTCATCTGATCTGTGTGTAGTTGCTACCATTGAAGTTTTCTGTCGAATTTTAGTCCCAGATATTTGGCCTCTGCTCTCCATTCGATTCGATAGTTGTTCAGGATTAGTTGTAGATTTGTTGCGTCTCTTCTCATTGTGAATATTATTGCTTGGGTTTTCTCTTCATTAATTTTGATTTTCCACTTGTCCGCCCAATTTGCTGCTGTGTCCAGGTCGTTTTCTAGGATGTTTACTGCTGTTTCTAAGTTCTTGTGATTTGCTGCCAACGCAGTGTCGTCGGGGTATAAGTACTTATGACTTGTTTTTGGTATGTCTGCTCCAAATATATTGTATAGCAGCGGAGAGAGTGGTGAACCTTGCGGAACTCCTGCCCTTACCCTTCTGAATGTTGATGTTGTGTCTTCGTGTTTGATTTGAAATGTTCTGTTCGTTAGGAAGCCTCTTATTACTTTTATTATACTGTTCGGAAGTCCAAAGGTTTATTAATTTGAGTATCAGCCCCGGGTAGGCATATACTTCTTCTGGTTGAAAGCTTCTGCTATGTATTCCACTAGTCTAGTTGTTTGCAGTGTTGTGCTGTAGTTGGCCCTAAGTCCGAATTGTTCTGGTGAAAGTGTGTTTTCTATTTGTTGAGGATAATTCTTTCGAAGATTTTGCCTATGGAACTTAGTAGGCTGATTGGTCTGTAATTTTTTGTTTCGTTCTTCGGTTTGCTTTTTTTGTGTATCAGGATGATTTGAGCTATTTTCCACTGACTAGGGAAGTGTCCTGTTCTTAGGCAGGCGTTGAAGATGTTAGTTAGCTCCGCAATTTGCTTTCTTGGTAGATTTTTCAGGGCTCTGTTGTTTATGTTTTCTTTTCCTGGTGCTTGTGTCTTGTTTCTCGTAGTTGTCACGAATGAGATTGTCTTTTTGTGGCAGGTTTTCTATAATGAAGTCTAGGTTTTCTATTTCTTGCTCGAGTAGTGGTTGTTGTTGGTTTTTCGTGTTTTCTTGTTCTAGTTTCTCTTCGGTGTTGTAAGTCTGCGTGCCGTTGTGAGTTATGGCAGGAATTTATTGTCTGGGCTCACTTCTGAGGCTTTTTGTAATTTTCCAAAAATTAATGTTAATGTTAGATTTCTTCCATGGTGTTTTCCCATTTCCTGTTCTTATAATCTGCGATTTTTTGCTTGATCTCCTGTGTGATTTGGTTTGCCTCCCTCCTCGCAGCAGGATCTCCTATCACTCTGGCTCTGCTTAGAAGTCTGTTCTTTCTTCTTATTTGTTCCTTTAAGTCCCTGGGGAACTTATAATAGTTTTTAACAGGGACTTCGGTGGTGATGGTGGAGTTTCTGAGTGCATTTTTTATGTTTTCTGTTATTTTGTTTACTGCTTCTTCTACGTCTGCTATATTGTTTATTCTGGGGATTGGTCCAGTCCGGTTTAGTATTGATTTGTAGTTGTTCCAGTTTATTTCTCTCTTGGTGATTGTTTGCTTTTCTTTATCCACAGGGTAGCCTGCTGTTAATATTATTGGCAGGTGATCCGAGGTTCCTGTCCTACAGACTTGCAGTACTATTGGGTTTATGTTATTTCTTGAGGTGAAGAAGTCCAGCGTGGAAGCGGGTCGGCTCATCTGGGTAGTGGTGTTCCATCCTGCGACTTTCAATTATGTCGTTTATTTCGGTGCCTCTTCTCGTCCTGCTGCTTCCCCATAGCCTGAGGTGAGCGTTGAAATCTCCTCCTGCTATGAGTCTGCCATTTTTCTGAGTGATCAGGTCATCGAGTTCTTGTGTGTTTAGGTCTTCTCTGGGTGGGCAATATATTGACGCTATTCTGTATGTTCTTTGGTCTCTTATTTGGAAAATGATCTGAGTTGACTCTACTAGATCTTGGTTGTCGTTGTTAGGGAAGCTGTCATGTTTGATCGAACTTTTGATAGCGATCGCCGTTGTTTCTGTGCACTGTATAGTTTGGTATGGTTAACTTTTGTGTCGGCTTCAGATTCGTCTCCTGGAGCAGTATGATATCCACGTTCTCCTCCTCCAGGTGGTTGATCACTTTTAAACGGTGTTGTTTTACACCGTTTATATTCCATGATGAAATTGTTACATTTCTAGGCGCTATCTTCTTATTTGTTTCCATTCCATCCCGTGAATATTTTCGCCATGTTTTTCTGTAGTTCCTGCTGGAATTGTCTCATTGCTTCTTCTATGATTTTCTTCATGTCTGGTTGTTGGATTTGTGGCGTGGATGTGGATGTTGCTCTGAGCGTTTGTTGGTTTGTTGTCTCTTGCTGAACGTTGTTGCTTTGATTTTCTTCGAGTTGGTCTTTTTGGGCATGCTGTTGCGTTCGCGGCGTGCGGTACCCCGCAGTTCGCGCATTTTGCTGGGGGTGATTTTTGGCTTCTCGCAGGACCTCGTATGGTGATTTGCACCGCATTTGACACAGCGTGACGGAGCGTTCCATTTAAATTGGCTGTGTCCAAATGCTTGACAGTTCTGGCATTGCGTCACTTTTTTCTCTGATGTTGTTTTGAGTGGTTCTACTTTAATCTTCAGGTTGTCAATGGTTTCGATGTTGAATATTTCCTTCTCTTGTCTTGGGGGGATCACAATAACGTTGTCTAGTGCTTTGAGCCATTCTTTTCCGTTAGTCGTCACTCTTGCCTTCATCCGGTGTATGGTTTGAGGGTGGAGATTGAGCGATTCCAGTTCAGCTTGTATGTTCTCTTCTGTGCCAGTTGTTAAGACGCCTTTTAGCACTACGTGCAGTCTGCGTTCTTCTTTTGTATGATAGGTATGAAATGATATTTTGAGTTTGCGCAAGCATTTGTCCATTGCGCTGAGGTGTTTTGTGTCCATCGGTTCAATTCTGATTCCCTCATTGGTTGCTCTGGCTTTACTGAACTCTATTTTTTTCTTGCCTGAATAGACTAGAGACCTGATTCCACTTTAGATTGTCGTGCAGAATAAGTGGAGGACAGCTTTCTCTAGCGATTCCTGCGGGTTGTGCTGTGGCTTGGACTACAGGGGCCGATTTTTTCGGCACCTGGGGGGCCACTATTACAGTTGTTTTATTTTGTTCTTGATTAGGCAGCGGGGGGAAGTATTCTTTGACCTTTGCTGACTTCTTCATTCCCTGTTTGTTTCATGGTTCTCTTCTTTGTTTTGGTTTCGGGGACTTCGGTCATTTCTTCCTCCTGTACTTTAGCTTGTTCTAGTTCTCGTAGTTGTCTAGTCTCCTCTTTTCAGGCCTCTTGGTGTTTCTTGAAGGCGTCAATTACTTTGGTCGCCTCCTTGTTGAAGTCTGTCAGTCACCTTACTTCCGAGACGAGTGACTTGGTTTCTTTCTTCATGAACCGAAGTTCCTCCAGAAGTTGTTGGAATTGGCTGGCTTGTTCTCTTTCGTCCTGTATTTTAGCTTGTTCTAGTTGTTCTCGTAGTTGTCTAGTCTCCTCTTTCCAGGCCCCTTGATGTTCCTTGAAGGCGTCAATTACTTTGGTCGCCTCCTTGTTGAAGTCTGTCAGTCTCCTTACTTCCGAGACGAGTGACATGGTTCTTTCTTCATGAACCGAAGTTCCTCCAGAAGTTGTTGGAATTGGCTGGCTTGTTCTCTATCCATGTTGTCACTTTATGCCATACTCACTGCACTCGATCCATACATCGGCGTACGCGGTGGCCCGCGTCGGTAGATGCACGACAATTTTTCTTTAAAAGTGCCTCACGAG
This sequence comes from Pissodes strobi, assembly GCA_016904865.1. Taxonomy (NCBI): domain Eukaryota; kingdom Metazoa; phylum Arthropoda; class Insecta; order Coleoptera; family Curculionidae; genus Pissodes; species Pissodes strobi. Next base: position 43,752 of record MU184624.1, on the reverse strand, counting down.
GGGACTTAACTGGAGGTACATGCACCTAGTTGCCTAGGTACGACTAACTGCGCTTATTTTCTTTTCTTGCACCGTGCTACCTGCTCATGTAGCAAGCTTCCTTGGTCGCCTTTATTACCTTCCTGTAGACTGTACTTACTAAAATAATCATCAAAAAATGGGCAATTGGTATACTTCCTAATAGTATGCAAATATCTTAGGTTAGTGGAGGATCTTCTTATATCTAGTACTGTGTCCCATAGTTTTCTTCTCTTTTATTTTACGCAAAGGGAAAGCTTTTTTTTAAATTATATAGAACTTCATTAAAACCAGCCAAGAAATTCGAAGAATCAAAGAACACCTACCAGTTTATCTCACTGCATAACTCTTGGAACTTTCTGAATAATGTGCTATACATTCGGCCATACCTAACCTATTTCAATGGTTTCATTTTGTTAATTGTGAATTTCACCAAAATAGACTCATGATTTGATAATAGCCCTGAAGGAGTAACTGTTGTGTCAGTATGTGTTTGGTCTGCAAAATTGAAACAAACATAATCATCTGAGTATAGGGAAATGCGAGTTGGTTGACCAACCAACATGCGAAAATTCAAAGACAACAACAAGTGTTCTTCAAACTCTGACAATCAGTCGAATCAACCAAATAATTAACATTAAAATCCCCAGAAATTATAACCCTGGAAGGAACCGATATATTTGATGTTATTTCAAGTCGCTCTCTTTCACACTATTGTTCGGTGATCTATAAATGCAAACTACATATAGACTTTGTGATCTGCAATACACAGTGGAAAATTCAAATATACCTTCCTCTATCAAGTGAACATACTTAAAATAACTTATTACGGGAAAGCTGTCCAAAAATAAATTTTTAATCAAGATCATAGTACCTCCATGACCTAACTGACTTCGACAATAAACCGATACCATTGAGTAACCCGGTATAAAACATGTCTCTTCAGGCTTTAACCAATGCTCAGTCAACAACACGAAATCAAGCTCTCGCAAGCTCTGAATAAATATAGTAATTTCACTCATTTTATTTCTTAAACTTTGTACGTAAAAAAAGAGATGCATTTTTTTACCAGTTAGAAGCACACTACCTGCATTACCTATTAAAAAATCGCTAGATACATTATCAGTACCCTTACTCTCTCCCCAATATGTTTTCTGCAGAGTTACTTTTTTGTCTGATGAAATAACATCAATGTATCTTAGGTTAGTACAGTTGCTAGTCCGATGAAAATTATCTTATCAATGCTTATCCTTATTAGCGAAGACAATTTTGTTTAAATAGGGGCTATTATGCCAAAACTCATTAAAATAGAACTTATTAGAAACATGGAGAAAATCTATATTAATAGAAAAACATCTTAGTTTATCCACAACAGATGAAAGTTTGTTATTTGTTTTTATTAGTTATTTTGAGAAATTTGACCATACTCATTCTTATGAGGAAGATCACAAACCACCAGGTTTGTGTAGAAACACTTATTAGATAATAGTGTAATATCATTGACAGGCACTCCCGAACTTAACTTATGTTGTTGAGAGATTCGCCACGCGGATTATTTTAATAGAACTTTCTGAAAAAACTGCTTTAAATCGCTTCTAAAACTGCTTGAATCGTTCAGGATTATTCTCTGATAAACAGTATAACTTTAGAAAAAATGTTTATTTCAAGTGCCATCTAAAGTAACGATCTAAGTCAGTATTTTGTGTAACTTGTGGAGGAGTGCAGCACAGAAGTGGTGCTTAAAGATGGAACATAACTATCTGAGAGGTAGGTCTACCCAAATTACTAAAAAAATTATAGAAAAAGATTGCAAAGGGATTATTTCTCGTTTTTATCAAAACGCAGTGGGGAATTGTTAATCCAAAAACTTGAAAGGTATTACTGGTTTGGGTCCTACCTGTTGGATAGAATTCAAGGGAAAAAATCCAAAATTGAATCAAATTGAGTATAGGTACAAGCCAGCGATATATTCTAGAGCTAACATTGTTTATTATATTTATTAATGACGTGACTAATGTTATGAACGGTGGAACAACAGTGTCTGCAGATAACACCAACTTGGCGGGTGGTGTTGGCTCATTTCGGGGGCTGATCGGTGAAGTTGATTTTTGAGAACCGATTTGATTCCAAATGAAAATAAAACTAAAATACTTATAAGATCAGAAACGGAGATTGTACATATTTTGCTCTAGTTGTCATATCCTGTGGATCTTTAGACATTAAGTGGATTAAATAAACAAATGCATTTCTTACCTTCTATAATACTTGAACTCTCTGGGCAACGTATAGGACCTAGGCAGCGACACCTGGCTTTCTAAATCGGAGCCGACCGAGTGATGCGACACACCGGTAATTTCCCCTGCCATCTCGACGGGTTCGGGTGGCGGCTGCACGTTGAGAGCGCCGCTAACACCCACGCAGTTGCAGTACAGGAACCGAGGTGTCAGAAGCAGTTCCGGAGTCCTGGAAATGTGGTTATAGATATATGATTCTAAACAGTCCTACGAGCAATCGTCTTACATACCAAGTACAGTCTATGAAATTTAAAACGTAAGTATGCCTGCCAGGCCGCAGATAAAGAAATAATGAAAAATTAATAAAAAAGAAGCACGATTTCTAATAACATGGTTATGTTTGTACGTTTTTGTTATGCCTACGAAACATAAGAAGTGTACCCTATCACACAAAGAGATAAAATTAAACATATACATATTGCTAGAATGGGGGCAGCCCGAATCAATGTACTTACGGAGGAAATAAAGATACGTATTCGTGACTATAGAAACCAAACATGGCTAAAATACATAAATAGTGTTGGTGGGTATGATGGCTCGCTATGGAAGCTCGCCAAGAAAGTTCGTAGAGGCACTATGCAATTCTCAGAAATAAGACATCGTGGCCTAGATATCATCGATGATCTAGGGAAAGCAGAAGCCTTTGCGGATTACTTGGAGAGCGTTTATAGCGAGACACTCTTTGCCGCAACAAGCCCACAATACCGAAATAGTAAGTCACTTTAGACAACATAAATACCCTATTCCCTCCGTAGTGCTTGAAAAACTTAGAATTATCCCGGCGGAAATCCGCAAAGCTGTTGGTCGTCTTCCGAGAAATAAAGGACCCGTGTAATGGTATAAGTATATATCCTGTATATCTACAGAATATTGTCATTATTAAATATTATCATAATACATTTTATAAACTGCATACTGTTGCACAGATAGCAAAACAAGCTGACCTGATTAGGGTGGTCTTTTGGAATGTAACGTGACTGGGATTAATTAAGATCATTGATACCATTATTATAAGATCGACCAATATACAATTAATATACATAGAGTTAAGTAAGCTCAGACTATTATGAGGCCTCGGATGAAAGAACCTGACTCAAACTATTAACTTAAGTGAACACTATATGCCACCCCCCGGTTGAGTATTACACCCGGCCCACATAATATTCCGAACATCCTTTTAAAGAATATACCTAACAAAACATTGATCCAGCTAATGCATATAATTAACGCGGTAATTCAGCTGCAACATTTCCCTACAAACTGGAAGAAAGCGTGCATCGTGCTTTTCCCTAAGCCTGGTAAAGACCTGAGACAGCCGGCGTCATACCGGCATATCTAACTATTAAATACGCTCGGAAAGGCTGATTTTGCCGAGAATTGGCAGTGCGGTTGAAAAACTGAAAATATTACCGCAGGAACGGTTCGGTTTTCGCAAGGGGCATGTCACCACTATGCTAGCCGCGAAGATCGCAACCGACATTTATGATGGATTTAGTGGTAAGCAATCGACAGTAATGCTGCTTCTCGATACAAAGAAAGCCTTCGACAAGGTATGGCACGATAGGCTGCTGTATAAGTTACTGGTGAAATACAGTTGCGCCGATACACGCATCCACTACTTGATAACGGCTTAGTACTCTAAGTCTTTACCTTGTACCTTTTGTTTCTTGACTATATGTTATATATAATGTATATATTATGTTGTCCTGCTCACTATGAGCACTATAAGCAGGGTTTTTGTTTAGTTTTCCCTGCACAGTCTAAATTTAATATCTCACCTCCGAGTAAAATAATAGCACCTGAACTAATAGCTATATGCGATTGTTTGTGGGAAACAGCTTTGAAGGGTATTCCCATGGAAAGCTTAACACCCGGCGCAGCATCACCTATCTTGAGTATATGCAGGGCTACATCCGTCCCCGTAGGGTATTGTATCCGGGGGCCACAAGTGCTGATCGAACAGCACAGGGCACAACTGCGAATATCAATATTACACATATATGCTTAAGGAAAATGATATGTATTAATGAAATATTAAATAAACTGTTATGATGATATACATATTGCTTAAACTCCATTAACAAAAAGTTTTCCTTTAATTGTAAATAGAGCTGTCAACACTTGAAGTAAATTACTTGAATATTTACTTCAAGTACTTATAGGCACTTCAAGTATTTTACTTGAAGTACTTTTTTTGTTAGATACTTGTATGTGTACATTTAAAAATAGCAAAAACCAGAGGATATAAAAAATCACGAAATTGAATTTATTCAAATACCAAGCTCTTCCATTAAACTACCGATCATGGGAGATGTGTCACACACTTCATTTAATTGCTACCATGGACGTTAACAATGCTTTTTAAGAATCAAACAATATACCTACGTATTGTACAATTTTTTTCCCAATACTTTTGACACTTTTATGGGTGACGTTTCAGAACAAAATGCTTGGTACAGAAGTTTTTACAGAAACAATTTTTGTATGTACAGGATGTCAAAAAGTAGCAGATAGCAGACCGAAGTTAGGTTTCTTAAGAGGTGTTCAATAATAACCTAACCTGATTCTGACTATGACTGGCATATTCTGAAAAATTTTCAATAGTTTTAACTATTATACACAATTTTTTTTTATAATTTTATATTCGAGGTTGTTTTTTGGTACATGCACAAATAATTCAAATTTATATTTTCTGATATTTTCATATTATAGGTTGTTTTACGCTCAGTCAAACCAAATGTTTATGTTTTATGTAAATAAAACAGTCTCACATTTTATGTTCCAGGTTCGAGATTATTATTCCCTTAATGCATTTCAAAATGCAGTTCAACATAGGTATTATATTTTCAAATCTAATTAATAGTTCTGTCACAGCTACCATTTCTATTATTTTTCGTCAGTACGCGCACCCTCGACGAGCATCGCAAATCAGCCATTATTCGTGGGGAATCAGTGTCGCCCGACCATCGTTTTAATTTTATTATTACATTTATTTTGACCAGTGCCTGCGTGTTACGGCAAAATTCGCCTACTTTGTTAAATTATATTAAGATAGGTATTATGTTTCTCTTATGCACATATCAGGGTTTACAACCCGGCAACAGCGCTAATAAAAATCCAGCCAGCTGATGCTGATGTAACCACTGACCACTGTAATATGCATAATATAATATGTATGTCTTTTGTCTTTCTAAAATGGCCGGCGCTGTAGCACAGAAATTTGTACTGCTCCTTAAGTTTAAGGAAATTAAACATGAAGTTTAAGTAAGCGTGTGTTATTATTTTAACAATAGAACTAGCGAAAACACTGCGTGTTTTGTATTGTGACATTACGTTCTGCTAGGTGCTAGATTTTTGTTTTTATTAGGTTTTGTGTGTTTGTGTTGAAAGTATTTTGAGAATATTTGGGAGAAATGAATAACAGGAGGGGAAAACATGTTTGCTGTGTATCGAACTGTGAACATAAACCTTATAACTGAAGTCTCACTAACAGAGGTCTTTCCCGAAAGAAAGAGGTAGGTAACTTATAAAAACAAATCTATATATTTTTCGATACCTATTAGTAGCTTTACAATTTCTATTGTTTGGTGCATTTCTACATATCGTGTAGAAATAATATGTATTTTATTTTCATGAATTTCTTGACAAAATTAACTGTTTTAGATTCATTACCTGTTTTCGTGTTCATGGTTGGCATTGTTGGCCATATTCATATAACCTCAAAAGGTCATGGGGCAATGTTAGATTTTTTTATTCAATACCTTATACTCGTTACTTTAAATTTATTTTTAAATGCAATACGGGGATACCTACTACATTCTTAAACGTAAATAATATAACAGAAACTAGTTTGTTGTTATCTAATGTTATTTATAAACGGGCTTTACTTATATGACTAGGATACAAAGACGCGTATGACTACTTTGAGAAAAAGTGGGTTTCCATGGAAGAATTCATGTTTTCTTTTACCGGGTATTTATTAAAAAAAATTTCGGCCTTTTATATTAAAAATTAAAAAATGCATTCTGAATATTTATGTAAGTTAAGGATCATTTTTCTCTTGTATGATATTACGATAATCAAATCAAAAAATGGTTTATTAACTAAGATTACTTGTGTACAAAGCAATAAAATAGATAGGTAAATTAGATAACACGTCACATTGGCAAATCTAACTACTACCAGGTGTTACATGCTCAGGTATGCAATATAGAAAAGAAAGAAAAAAACAAAGGAAAAGAATAAGGCAATTAAAAGTAACACCACAAAAATCAAGCACAACACAACACTATACAATTGCATTTGGACAAAATTATTGAAGTCATTGGTACTAAAATAGACACACAGGCAACACTCAAGAAAGAAACAAGTGCGCAGAAAATAACAAACGTCATTACCGCATTACTAAATTAAAATTTGTATTGAAAACCTTATCCAAACAATAGTAAGGGTTGTCCATTAATAGGGACTTCAATGAGGAAGTTTCATCAACTTTTCTTATTGCTTATTTCGATAGCCCATGAAAAATAAGTGGACAAGTGTTTTTTCTTTTTTTCATAAGTCGAAATATGATGCAGATATAACGCCCTGAAATGTGCTTATGACGTCACAATACACATGTATTGTCACGTGGCACCATGCTTAGTATACCTATATATACAAAACTAAAAACTGGCATAGCTCTCGTAATAATCATCTTTAGAGGAAATAAAAAAATACGTATCGATTTTTTTTTACTGTTCTATAGTTTGCAATGAAAAATAATCAATTTAATTTTTCAGGAAACTTTCTCATTGCTTTTTAAAGACCTCAGCTGACTTGATTGTACGAAGCTGTAGTGGCAAATGGTTAAAAATGACCTTAGCGTTATATATAATAGATTTTCTTGTTAGTGCACTTGTTGGTATTGGAACTGGCACTCTGTGCGTTGATCTTGTGTTGTGTGGGTTAAGGGAGTGTATGTCATCTTGAAATTTTTAGTACACCATCGTTGCTGTCTCGAGCACAAGTAAACCCGTCAAGGTTAACACTCGCAGTTCTATAAACAAGGGTCTGCAAGTGTCACGAGTGACAACCCCACACATGTATCTGACAGCCCGCTTCTGCAACACAAAGACCGCGTTGAAAAGTTCCCCGGCGCAACTTCCCCAAAAACACAAACCATACCTCAAGTGAGATTCAATGAGACCAAAATATGCAACCCTAACAGTGTCCCTATTTAATTGCCGACTCAGGACTCTGATACCATAGCAACCAGATGCCAATTTTGTTTTTAACTGCCCTATATGAGTTACAAATCTCAACTTGTCCAAATAAATGCCCAAATATTTATTTTCTTCAAGATTAGTAAGCAAACTATCCTTTAGAGTTACGTTAATATCACCTTTAAAATTCATAACACATGTTTTATTTATATTTAAAGTTAAGAGGTTAGCGTCACACCATCTTTTTACTAAACCGACATCTCTGTTTACTGTACTTTTTAGGATTATAACGTTTTTATGGCTCCATAAGACGGTGGCGCCATCCGCAAACTGTGTGAAGTTTCCCTCTATTTTTAATCTCGTGATGTCATTTATATATAATAAGAATAACATTGGGCCTAATACAGACCCTTGAGGTACTCCATGAGCTATATTTTTTTCGTTGGACACTTCACCGCTAAACATTACATTTTGCATCCTACCAGACAAGTAAGTCTTGAACCAGTCCAACGCTCTACCCCTGAACCCATTTTTCTCAAGCTTAAAGTAAAACATGGTGGTTCACGCAGTCAAAAGCTTTCTTGAGGTCGTAAAATATAGCCGATGCACAATCCTTCCCATTAAGGTTGATATATAGCTCTTCCAGAAATGAATATATAGCATCATTAGTGTTAAGATCTGCCTTAAATCCGAATTACTCCCTGCTTAATATATTACTTTTAATCAAAAAAGATACCATGCATAGTTTTACAATGTTTTCCTTTGATAAGGTGTTCAAAAGAGCTATGGGATATTAGCGCGAGTCAAAGAGTAGAGATTCTCTACACTTTGACTGTCCGAATTTCACATTTCAAGATATATTTTTAAATTTTTGATGAAAAATTCCTATGACAGAAAAAACATGAAACTTTTGTATTTCCCACATTTTGATATCTACAATATATTATATTATGTTACCATTAATATCCGAAATACGTTATTATGATCAAAAACTAAGCATTTTAAGAATTATGGATCAGTAATTATCTCTTACTTTACATCAAACTGAAATATAAAGTTATCTATAGATGGCGTTACCGTAGTCAATAAGCCACGCGCGTGCTGCGGTCTATTTTAGTGAAATTCGGGGAGTTAAGTTGCTAATTAATTGCCAACTTATATATTTTTTGCCTCCTGAGTGTGTTGGATAGTGTTTGCTTTGCTGGCCGTGAGCTGATTTTATCCTTATTGCTTATAATCGGTGAAAAATGGTCTTAACAAGAACCGACATTGAAGAAATCCAGCGCATCATAAGTAATGAAGTTCGCGCATCTATATCAAATCAGCTCCAAACTCAGTTTGCACAAATGACAGATACGATATCTAAGAGAATCGAATCTAAATTTCAGGACACCATGGGGAGCCTTCAGGAGCGCTCTCTCACGATAGAGAAAAGGGTGCTTGATCTACAGGAAGAAAATATTGAGTTGAAAAAATTGCTCGACTCCCAAGAGCAGTTTTCCAGAGGGCGCAACGTCCGCATCTTTGGAATGGCGGTTGGGAAGGACGATAATCTTTCGGAAGCCGTGCTAAAGTTTTTTACCACGACAATGAAAACAGACAACTTATGTATTCGCGATATAAAGCGTTGTCATCGCGTAGAATCCAAAAATCCCGACCCCGCCAAGCCTCCTGCAATCTTAGTACAGTTTACAGATATGAGTAAACGGTCAACAGTACTAAAAAATCGTAAACATTTAAAATCGACAGGTATTTCAGTTAAAGAAGATCTTACCAAGGATAGGATTAACTTATTAAATTCGGCGATATCCAAATTTAGTGTGAAAAATGCATGGTGTCTACATGGAATAGTGTATGTGAAAAGTGCAAATGGGGTGACACATAGGGTTGACGACTTGAACCACTTAGAACATATTCAGGCTTAACAGGTACTGATTCTTTGTTATGTTATATTTTTCAATTGTTGTTTCACTATTACTCTCGGTGCCCCATTTCTCTGAGACTGTTAATGTTTACATCACATCGAAGATTGAAGAATCTGTAAGACGAAAACTCTAGCAAAAATAATTTCGTAGTGATTTTCATTGCAAACGCACTGCCCTATATTTTGCTGTGTTTTTTCAAATATGTACAATAATTTATAAATTATCAAAAGTCTTTGTTTTACAAATTAAAAGGGAAGTTATCCCCAGTTACAAAATATTAATCAAGACATGCCCTGTAGTTTGTTTTTACTACTGTTAATTATTTCTTGGAAAAATCTGTTTATTTTTTAACAATGAACCTATTTTATGTATTGTAAATGGGGTGTCTTTACTACCTAAGTAAACTAAATTGTTAGTATTTGTAAGTATAAGAATTCTCTTATTTGAACGTGTAATCTATAATATTCATTGTAATGTTTGGGAGAGCGCTCTTAAGCATTTCTGTTTTGTTATGAATTTGTAGCAGACTTACAACGTTCATTTTTCGTATAGTATTTATATTAATTGAAGAATGTTTTTCTTTCTTTTTGTTACTTCTAGATAGATTGCCTTAGTTTTATTTGGAAGATTAATTAACTCTTTAAAATGTGTATTTATACTTAATTGACATATTCCGCGCGCGCGCGCTGCGCTGCGCTGCATTCACTCTTTAGTGTTAGTGTTTATACTATATAGTTATTTAAATTTTCTCTATTCTCTATAACTCTTGTTTCTTATTTTTCCCCTACTTTCACTCCTTTTCTTTCTAGTTTTTTAACGTTTTAACTTTATGCTTTCGTTGGCGCATATTAATGTAAGATCTTTACTGGGCAATTTTGCCAATTTTCAAGATCATATTTCATATTCTGATTATAGCATTGTTGGAGTTTCGGAAAGTTGGCTTCATAAGGAAATTAGTGACGACTTAGTTCAATTGCAAAACTATAACTTCATTCGACAGGACAGAGTGTCCAGGGCAGGGGGAGTGGGCATTTACATTAAAAATTATATACAATATGATATCATTCTTCAGGAGTGCACAGATTTTGTTGAGCACATATGGATAAAAGTAGCCTTCTCTGGTAAAATTATGGTAATAGGTAATATATATAGGGCACCTAAAACGAATTCTGAACAATTTTTGTCATATTTTGAGGACATTTTGACTGACCTTTACACTTCCTATGACTTAATACTCTGCTTTGGTGACTTCAACATTGATGCAAGCAATTCGCATAGCAAATTAAGTAAATCTCTGCATAGTGTTGCCGATGTCTTTAATCTTCATCAATTAATAACTGAGCCAACTCGCATTAATCAGCATAGTTCAACTATGATTGACTTGATATTTTATAATGGTGATAATGTGGTGACCTCGGGCACTAGGGATATACAGGTATCAGATCATCATCTTGTTTTTTGTAATCTGCAGTTTGAAAAACGAGAAAAACTTACTTTTGACTTTAAATATCGACCTGTTAAAACAATGAATTTGGTGAACTTTCAAAATGACCTTGAGAGTATCTCCTGGCATACACTTTACGATCTCGATAACGTCAATGACAAAGTAGAATTTTTAACATCAAATCTTATTCGACTTTTTGATACTCATGCACCAGTGCGAAATATCAGTGGTAAGAAAAAACCCTACACTCCTTGGATTACCGACAACGTTAGGCTTATGATGAGGTTGCGAAATAAGGCTCTGAATAGATTTCGGACATCTAAAAACCCAGACCACTGGACATATTACAAGCAATTGCGCAACTATACTACCTCGGCAATAAGGGCAGAGAAAAAAGCTTATCTTAACCAAAAATTTCAAAGAAGTAATGAAAAAGAAAAATGGCAAGAACTTAGGAAATTAAATATTCTCAAAGCGAAATCTAACAATATCCCTGAAAACTTAAATAATGTGAATGAGTTAAATAAATATTTCACTTCAATAAATAAAAACTATGGGCCTCCAAACCAAGAGGTTCTTACGTTTTATTTAAATAACCGTCTAAAAGCTAATGATTTTGTATTTTCACCTATTGCTGATGATGATGTTATGAACGTTATCCAAAAAATGAAATCCAATGCAATGGGACCTGATAATTTAAACTTAACACTTATTTTATATTGCTGTCCATTTATTATCCCTCATATTAAACACCTTGTTAATTTTAGCATTGCCAGTGGTACATTTCCAGGACTCTGGAAGCAAGCTAACGTTATTCCTTTACCCAAGTCTAATCAACCAAAGGAATTTAGTGACTTGCGTTCAATATCTATCTTACCAACATTATCGAAAATTTTAGAAAAAAAATGGAAAGGCAAATTAACAATTTTCTAAAAATTAATGATATATTACCTAAGAAGCAATCTGGGTTTCGCGAGGGTTATAGTTGCGCAACGGCTTTGGCTGAGGTTACGGACAATATTTTTCATTCCCTGGATAATAACGATGCTTCAATTCTAATTATGCTAGACTATACTAAAGCTTTTGACATGCTACATCATCAGTTGTTATTAGCTATCTTAAAATATATTGGATTTACTACTTCAGCTTTAAATCTCGTACAATCTTTTCTCTCAAATCGCGTTCAAAGAGTTTGTGTGGAGGGTAGGGTGTCGGACGCTGCTAATGTTACAATGGGTGTGCCGCAGGGGAGCATTCTCGGGCCTGTGTTATACTCCATATACACCTTTAACTTTTATAAATGTCTCCAATACTGTGACTACCATATGTACGCCGATGACACACAACTAATTTTTAATTTTGAACGCTCTCACTTGCAGGAAGCAAACGCGCGCTTGAACATGGACCTTAATAATTTGTTTATCGAATCTAACAATCACTTGTTAAAGCTAAATCCAAAAAAATCCGTTGCTATTTTATTTGCAAACGGAAATTATAGAGAAAATTTACTAACAAATTTAAATTTACAAATTAACAATGAAATAATTCCATTTAAGGACTTTGCAAAAAATTTGGGCCTAATAATTGACTGCAAGTTGCGTTTCAAAGATCATATCACAGCTAAATTAAGAATAGGCTACTCAGTCTTAAAAATGTTATATCCGCATAGGCATTATCTAAACCAAACAACCAAAAAGATATTATGCGAAGCTCTTGTACTATCACATTTTAACTTCTGTGATAACGTTTACGGTCCTTGCTTGGATGGTGTCGATAAGCAACGAGTACAAAAACTGCAAAATTCTTGTCTCAGATTTATATTTGGTATTCGCAGGCGACAATGTATATCCCATAAATTAAGAGACATCAATTGGCTTAGTATGGCAGATCGTAGGGAATTTCATTCAGTTATGTTTTTCTATAAAATAATAAAGAATAAGCTACCCTCCTATCTATATGATAAGATTCAGTATAGATTTGATGCTCATAACGTAAATATCCGACATAGGTACCTTATTGATATCCCGATTCATCACAAAGAAATATTCAAACGCTCGTTTTCATACAATGCTGCTGCTTGTTTGAACAAACATAAAATTTCTAATTTATCCTTGTCAGTAGACAGTGTTAAAAAATCTATATGGAAAAGATTGTTTAATCCATAGTCGTATTACTGCCTGTGTATTAATTCTTGTGTGTATATTTTTAAATTATTCATTCTTATGAATTTCATTTGTGCGTCAGCCACATCTCTCTCTCTCTCTCTCTCTCTCTCTCTACCTCGCTATCTCGCTCTTTCTTCTCTCTTTTCTCTTCTTCTAATATTTAACTACCGAGATTTTGGTTTGTAAATTATTATTAATAACATAAGCTACTTTGATATATTGTTTCTCTGGCTGCAACAGCGCCCAACCTTTGGTTGGGATGCTGCAACTATGCCAATTAGTCCATGCAACTTTCTTTTTCAGCGCTGTAATTCATGCAACTGATATATGGATTAATAAACGTTTATTATTATTATTATTATTATTATTATATAATATGTGTGGCCCTCCGCTCTGCTCTGGGAATTCATATGCTAACCCAACCTGACCCAGTTGGATCCAAAAAACAATTTTATAATTTTTATAACTTTTTTGCGTCTAATATGTTTGGTTAATATCGCGATAATTAAGGGTTTTAGCAATTATCCATAATTCCTAATTTGCTTAGGTTTTATGCATAATAACGTATTTAGGATTTTAGCAGTAACATATCTATAAATATTATATACAAACTCCCATACTATTTACATAGTATCTGACAAATACATGATAAATAATACAAAATAATGCGAATACCAAGCTGGTTGCGAAATTTGGAAAAAGCGTAATACGAACCTGGAATTTCCCTTTTAAAAATGGCCGACGCTAAAGGAATTTGTCTGAAAGACATCAAAGGCGGCATTTCAGAGAGAATATTCTGATTGGTTTTTCTTCTGTGGTTCTGTTTTCTGCATTATAATATATTTTGAAAGTTTTTAGTGCATTTAATGTATGCTGCATGTGTAATAGTGTAATAATGATTACAACAACATAGGTTTCTTAGCTTGCTATAAATAACTTTCGAAAATTTATATTTAGAATATTTATAGGCGTCTGTGGCAGCCGGCAAATAGTCCACCCCTGGCGCAACGACAATGGGTCAGGGGAAGGCGATGGTTACGTACGGCCGGGGACGAAGCAGTGAATCATACAGTACGGAGCGAGTAGTATTCGATCATATTGTGAGAGTTTTGTACGTAGTTTATTCCATATAACATATAGTTCATATTATGATTGTTAGTTACTGATCGTTGATATACCAATATTAAAGTGTATTCAAGGTTTTTTTGATCGGCTCCCGACGTGATCGGACGTTTCTGGCGATCGAAAATTTGGAAAGCGTTTTTCAGCAAAATTACTAATAAATTCCTTTGTGAAAGTGCACCCATCTATAAAACAATACACATTAACAACTCAGAGTATTTAAGGTAGGATCCAGCTAGATTATAACCACATTTGTTTTTTCTGCTGTTTTTTTGGTTCTTGGCCGGGAATAGATTAGAGATTGGATATAGTTTTTTACCAGGTGTGCTGCAAATAACCGACAAGTGGATAGTTGAATGGAGGGACCTCTAGGGGGGTCCCCTGGGCCCCCTAGCAACTTGACACATCACATGGACATTAATATAACCATAGTAGAAGGCAGTAATGGTAATGATAATGAAAAATATGTTTTCAAATACGAAAAAAATTCGCTGGGACCATTTTCGGTCGTAGTTCAAGGACCAAAAGATCAAAACATAGGCAATCTACACCCAATGTCGCTAGCTAAAATGCTGTTTGAACTTAAATTAAAAGATTTAAAAGGACCCATGAGAAAAGGCAGAAACAAAATTACTGTTGAATTTAACACACCGGAATCGGCAAACGAGTTTATAAAAAATACAGAGTTAATTAATAAGGGGTACAATATGTATATTCCAGAGCATAACGTATCATGTAAAGGTATTGTAAGAGGGATCTGTAGGGATTTTACTAACGAAGAAATAATTGAACACACCGAATCAATAACAGATGTAGTTAAGGTTAAAAGATTTAATAGAAGGGTAAATAAAGAGGACAAATCTGTAGATTATGTGCCTACGGGTACATGTCTCTTTGTCTTCAAGGGTAAAACTATTCCTAAGAAAGTTAATATATATGGGCTCGAAACAACAGTAGAGCCATATATTATGCCTGTTACGCAATGCTATCAATGTTTACTATACGGTCACACTAAGAAGCAATGCAGAGGCAAAGAAAAATGTCAAAAATGTGGTACCTTGGCTGACCAGGGACCTTGTGCATGCCAATGCGGAAGTGAACCACATGAATCGAATTGTAAGTTAGGAATAAAATGTATAAATTGTGACAGTCTTGAACACTCTTCAATTAATAAAGAATGCCCAGAATTTCTTAGACAACAACAGATTAGAATTTACATGTCGCTAGATAGTTTATCATATTTTGAGGCAAATGAATATGTGCCAAAAATTAAAAAGGATAAAGCTTTTATACGCCATTCTGACGATTTTCCAAGTTTAAAAAACAAAAATAATAACTCGATACCAAATTTTACTCAAATATCGCAGAACCGACAAATGTTTAATGAAATGAAAAAAAGAGAAATATTACAATTAACTTCATCTTATAGTGGAAAAGTCTCCACAGTGAATAAAAAAAAGAAAAACGCTGTCTCCTCCAATCCTTGGGTTTAATAGGGAGAGCATTAAACAATGTCTCTTTCCGCAATCCACAAGAACAAATGTTTCGGGACCTTTGTTTGGAACAAATCAATCGCCAACGACAGTGATCTCTCAGTCCTCTAACGGGGATTTGGAAGATTGCTGGAGTGCGCAAGCTGAAAGAGATAATATCGAAGACATGCTCTTCAAGAAAATAAAAAATATGTCTGTAACAGACAAAATGCTAGTACAAAATTATATACACAATATCGAAAATAGAGAGTCATGGTCTCCCAAGCCAAGGGAGGAAGATGACTGGTAAACAACTGAATATCCTACAATGGAACATACGAAGCGTATGTTCCAATCTTACTATAGTCAGATCCGGTCTTATCGTGCGGGTCCAAAGGTCACATTTTTCATTAAATGTCATTCCTTTGACAGATTTTACACGCAAAATCTGCCACGAATGAAGTTTTTACTGAAAATTGTGACCTTTGGACCCGCACGATAAGATCGCTTTTGACTATAACCTAAAAATTTTAATAAAAGAACATAATTTAGATATAATAGCCATAAATGAAACATGGTTAAAACAATCCTTCAAGTTTTATATCTCCAGCTATCAGACAATACGGGAAGATCGAAATGATGGAAGGGGCGGAATAGCTCTTTTAATCAAAAATAATATTGATTTTATTACTTTAGATTTATCTCAAAATACACTACCGCACAATGTTCAAGCTCAAGCAATCAAAATCACAAAAATAAACTTAACAATAATTAACATTTATATTCCTCCTAATAGTAGAATAGATGGTGACGAATTAAAAGACCTTATCTCAATATTTAACCATCCAAAAATTATTCTGGGGGACCTTAATGGTCAACATCCGGTATGGGGAAGCAGTATATCAAACTATAATGGAACAATGATTAATAATATTATACTAAAACTG
This sequence comes from Pissodes strobi, assembly GCA_016904865.1. Taxonomy (NCBI): domain Eukaryota; kingdom Metazoa; phylum Arthropoda; class Insecta; order Coleoptera; family Curculionidae; genus Pissodes; species Pissodes strobi. The sequence continues at coordinate 27,161 of MU184624.1, read as the reverse complement.
AATCTAACTATATTAAATGATGGATCGGAAACTAGACTAACGGCACCAAATCAGAATAAATCTGTACCAGACATCTCATTGGTATCACCAAGCTTAGCCATAAAATGTAACTGGAGGGTAGTGGCTGATCCTGGAAACAGTGATCACTTCCCTATTTTAATTCAAATGGATTCACCAGGCGCTGAAACGGGATGCGTATATAGAAATAAAAGAAACATAAATAAAACAGACTGGTTGGCATACCATGACAAGGTATTAATTTCCATGTTAGAGGACAGACCTCAGAACTATGACCAATTCGAGTACATTATTCACGACACAGCTGATCTAACGATACCAACAAAACGACCAAATTCAGGAATAATAAACAAAAAAGTTACCCCTTGGTGGGATGATGAGTGTACAAATCTACTCCAATTAAGGAAAGATTCAATAAAAAATTTAAAGATAAACTACACATTAGATAATTTTCTTGAAGCAAAAAGGACCATAGCTAAAGTCAAAAAAATATTTAATAATAAAAAAAGAAGTAGTTTTCAAAATTTCTGTGCTAATTTGAATCGTACCACTCCTTTAGAGAAAATCTGGAAAACAGTTAAAATATTTTCTAAGGTAACTAATCAAAATAATAATAAATTACCTAATGAAAATACGGCAAGGGAGATATTGACTAATTTAGATCAGGTATGTATGGATCCCGAATTTAATTTATTGGGACAGAGAAAAGCCCATCACACTTACAGAACTAAACTTTGCAATACAAGGGAAAAAAGACTCAGCTGCTGGCCTCAATAATATATATTATTCCATGATAAAAAACCTCCCCAGAGTGGGCAAGGAGGAAATAATAAAGCATTTTAACCTGTGTTTATGTGGCGGAAGAATCCCGTATCAATGGAAAAAAACACTGATATACCCAATTAGCAAAAAAGATAAAGATCCCAAACACCCAAACAGTTATAGAGCTATAGCACTAAATTCTTGTATGAGCAAAACATTGGAATCAATTATAAAAAAACAGAGTTGAATGGAAACTTGAAAATGGGGGGTATTTTCCGAGGTATCAAATAGGATTTAGAAGAGGAAAAGGATGCATGGAGAACCTAATTAACTTAACATTAAATATACAAAAAAACTTTCAGGAAAAAATTAAGACATTAGTGATATTCTTAGATATATCGGCAGCATACGACCCTGTTGACATATACAAATTGTATAACGGATTAATGGAGGCGGACATCTCAACTGATATTGTAAATTTAATCTTTCAAACTCTACACAACAGAGAAACATATATTTTAGAGAAAACGGGCAACATCATAGGGCCAAAAAAGGTATCAGTAGGGCTAGCGCAGGGATCACCCTTGAGCCCCCTTTTATTCAATATTTACACAAGTAAACTACATAGCATAACGAATGGGGAGATTAAATTATTACAATACGCTGATGATTTTGTCTTGATATTGGAAGGGAAGGATGAAGGTGATATGATAAACAGGATGAATGAATCTCTAAATTTAATGACAGATTATTTCACGGACTTCAATTTTAGAATAGCACCGCACAAGTCGGTAGCCATGATGTTCCAACCTCGAGCACATGATCAACCAAGAGGAATATTAAAATATAATGACAACATTATACCATGGGTAAAAGAATACAAATACCTAGGTATCATTATGACTAATACTTTAAACTGGAGTAAACAGATTGAGAAAATGTGCAATGAAGCAATTAAAGGGATAAATGTCATCAAATTACTAACTAGAGTATGGTGGGGATCAGATCCAAAAACCCTGCTTCATATATACAAGGGAATAGTCAGATCTCACCTGGATTACGGATGCCAACTAATTAATCCAACCACTAAGAAAAATAAACAAAAACTGGACTCGATCCAGTTTCAGGCCCTAAGAACAATTTTAGGATGTATGAGATCAACACCAACAAACTTATTATGGGCAGAAAGTGGCGAACTTTCCCTTGAGTATAGAAGACAATGGCTAACGAAAAAATTTATCATCAAAAACATATATCTAATTAACAACCCTGTGATGGAAAATATTATGAAGTTGAGAAGTATGGACATGTCCATGGGATACTTCCGTAACAGAGAACTTCCATATTGCGTAATGGTACTGCCTGAAATTCTACAATATGAAGAATACATACAAAAACACGAAACTCTACCTTCATTTATATACAACAGAGAATACCAAATTATGACAATCCCAGTAGTAAATCTAAACTTAAAAAAAATGAATATAATATTCAGCAAACATTTCTAGAAATGAAGAATAGATACCTAAGCCAATATTACCATATATACACAGATGCATCGGTAGAAAGAAAGTCTAAGGAAGCTGGATTCGGGGTCTACTGCCCAAACATTGGGTACAATTTCTCTTCAAAATTACCAATCTACTTGTACTACAATCTGTACGGCAGAAACGGTGGCAATCCACACGGCGACAACATTGTGCCTCGAAAAGGATATCCGAAAGGCAATTATATTTACCTATTCGCTTAGTGCAATAAAAAAAAATCTCAAATAATAAAGAATTTAAGAATCTAGATCATATATCTTTCTTAACCAAACAGATCATAATAGAATCGAATGCAAACGGAATTGATATCAGGATATGTTGGATACCGGGACATGCAGGTATAAAGGGAAATGACAAAGCAGATCAATTGGCCAATGTAGGGAGAATCCTAAGGATACCTTATCCTATACAATTGGACAAAAATGACTATATCCCCACTATAAGAGCAAACCACTATCTGAGCTGGAACAGCTTCTGGCGGGAGACATTGAGTAGTAGAGGGCAGAGATATTCAACGCTGGTTGAGGGTTTTCCTAGAAGACCATGGTTCTTTGAGTCGGAATTTCTAAGTAGACGTCATATAACTACGATTATTAGATTACGTACTAATCACTGCTTAACCCCTCAACATCTGCACAGACTGGGTGTCAGGGATACCCCCGAGTGCGAGTGTGGGGATTTGAGTACCTTACAACACCTTATATTTGAGTGTAAAAATATCAGACCAAATTAATATGAAATACTGGTGGAAAACAATGTCCAAACTCCTATATCTCTATCAACTCTGTTGTATAACCCTAGAGGTGACATCATTAAGATTTTAATAAAGTATTTAAGTGATAATAATTTAAAGTTGTGAACTCTGAGCTTTTAATGTGGAAGATCCTTCTTTTTAGCACCATCCTCTTGATCCGAGGCATCATTTCTTTTGTGAACAGCTCCTCGGAGGCCCGGGAGCGAGAAGAGTATTAATCTGTGTTGTGCTGTCTGTCTGACTAACCCCCTTATTATATTAATTATATTATTAATACAAACTATTAATAGAAGCCGGTCTCCGACGCGATTCATTTCGCAATCCTAAAAAGTTATAAAATTCGGTCTGGCTAAATACCTCGTGTAAAGGCCAAGAAACAAAAAAAAAAAAAGTGTATTCATTAGTGAACTAGTATTGTGAGTTGTAGTGTTATAGTCGGGCAGTGTTGGGTCAGCACAGTATCTCAATTAAGAAAATATTGAACGTCCTATTTCCCAAATGGTATTTATTGTCATTTTCCATATTCTTGCCAATTTCAATATTTTTCATAAGACCGTCAAAAAGAACATGCTCAGACAATGTCATTAAGATTAATAATTTTTTTCAACAGTTATTGTCTATCAAAGCAAAATTTTGAAAAATCCCACATTTGATGCAATAACTCGGAAACGGAAAATCGCATAGTCAAGAACAAATAACCGTGTAAATTTTTATATATAAATATGTAGTTGGCAGTAAAAAAATCTTTTTCATAGTAAAAACTACATTTGGAATACCAAAATATTTACCTATTCCTTGGTGCTCTTGGCGGAGGTCTTCTATTCAAATTAACCCCATAGCTCGCTAAATTGTTTAAAGACGCCAAACTCAACAAATGAGGTTCCAGATGTTTCTTGGCACGGGGTATGGGTTGCCTGTCGTCGAAGTCTGCACTCTCTGGCCCGACCAGTTTGCCTATAAATTATTTACAAATACTGTAGAGAGGAAAATGGTGAGACTGAGTTGATTACAGTTAATCGTACGGACATCCCTCAAGCCTCAATACGTCAAAATATTACTGAATCAAGAAATAGACATAGTTCTTCAATTCAAGTTCAAAAAATGATTAGATCCTCCTACATGTTGTCATCAGAATTTAGGTGGTTTACGAATGATAATGAAGGAGTGAGTTTATTTACAGTTATCTCATTATTTGATTTGAAACATGGTTTATAACTGCCGCATTCCTTGTGGGGCGTTCTGAGGTTTAATAAAAAAATAGCGAATTGTGTGTAACAATAATTGTTTATCGAAAATAAACAGGAATATAGTTTACTAGCACTAGTTCCCATTTGGCAATAGAAAATAGGTTATTTCGTATGTAAAATGGGTCAGTAGACTAAAACAACAGTTGAGACAAAAACCAACACCAAAAAAAAAATCCCGTGGTACGCAAAAGATTGATCAATGTGAATGAATCGAATATGAATTCAAAATAAAACACTTCTATTTCTTACCTTGTTTTATTTCCTCTTCAATAATTTTCAATTCCGCCAGCTGTTTTTGCTTCTTCTCTTGTAATTTTTGGTGAATATTAACTCTAGAACCAACACTGCTTCCTAGAAACAAACACATTTAAAACAGATTAGTTTTGTAACGAATTTGAGGCCCTCGACGTTTCCCAGCCTCCCAAGGCATTTGCCAACATGCCAAATATGTTTTTGAAATTCTTCGTACCTAAGAATGTCTTCCTAAGATTATTATAACTTTTGGTAGCGAATTTAGGTGAGTTTTTCAAAGGTGAAAGCTAATTGAAAGTGTCGAGGAGTCTTAAGTTATCAGGCCATAATGAAAGAAGATTGCACTAGTTCATAGTAAGTAGTATCTCTAATGAACCTCACATACAACTAAGTATGGAACAGACCAAGCCCATTGTTCAAAATCACGTGGTTAGTAGACTGCCTAGATATGTTGCTGATTTTTATTTGAGGGTTAACAATCAATCAATCAAATATGCTTTATTGTTCAAACATTACATATTATGTCCTTAACAAAGCGCTTCTAAGACTAATACTTAACATAGTTAGAGAGGAAAAAAAACACTTAATGTAAATATAAAACTTACACGTAATATAGGACATAAATAAACGCAAAATCAAATTTACACATATTATATAAAGGAAGAAAAAAGAATAAAATAGATGTGAAAATCAGCATAAGTTAAAATTGATAAATATATAAAAATACTGATAATATAATGATCTCACTATGTTCCCATGTAAACAGTCTGCAAAGTACTCATTTAGGAAGTAGTAAGCCTTTTCAATGAGAACCTTCTTTACACTTCTTTTAAATGCATGTAGAAACCCTTGAGCTTTAAGGCCGGTGATTAAATATATGAATACCCTCGTAAGATATAGACTTCCTTGTCAAGCTGGAAGATGGTTGGGGAAGATAAGGCAAGCAGTCTCATGAATATATAGGCAAGGAAGAGTCATTGTTTTTGTCACGAAGAAATAGAGGGCGACATGAAACAAGAGGTTTAGCCTTACAAATATACCACACAGCTCTTTTTTGGATAATTAGCAGCATTTGTAATAGATAACTGCTTGCAGAAGATAGTTTATTGGCTAGGGTCTTAATATAAGTATCGAACCTGAGATTATTATCTACGATAATGCCCAGGAATTTGCTTTCAGATGCACATGCAATTGGAGAGTTACCCACTGATACATTCATTAAATTGCCCTTGAAGGATATAAGTTTTGACTTTGTAGGATTTAAAGTCAACTGATTGGAATCGCACCATAATTTCACTCCCTCAAGATCCTGCAATATGGTTCTATGAAATAATATAGGACCTGATCATGCCACAAAATGGATGTATCATCCGCAAAGATGGTGAAGTGACCACTAATCCGAAGTCCGGCAAGATCATTGATGTAAAGCAGAAACAAAATAGGACCCAAAACTGAGCCCTGAGGAACACCCCATCCAATGAATTGATAATCAGAGCATGCAGGCCCTATGATGAGACGCTGGCGACGACCCGTAAGAAAAGAGGGAAGCCAGGACAAAGTCTGACCTCTAAAACCATAACGTTCGAGCTTCTGAAGAAGGATATCAAAAGCCTTTGACAGGTCACAAAAAACAACAGCAGAAGCTCCACCCTCATTCATTTGAGTATATAATTGCTGCAGTAGATGATACACAGCATCATTGGTACTGATTTTGTCCCGCAAACCAAATTGATGTTTGCTTAGAATCCGGTTTGACTAAATAAAGGAAAGCATACGTGTCTTTACCAGCCCTTCAATGACTTTTGATAAAATGGATAGAAGAGAGATTGGCCTGAAGTTGGATGGATCATCTAAACTTCCCTCCTTATAAATGGGAATGACTTTGGCTGTAGTTAAGCAAGGTGAAAAAACACCTAATTCCCACTATGTCGGTTAATTGCCTGGGCAAGGACCAAGAGCACATCATCAGGCATATTGAGGAAAATTTTGGCAGAAAGTTCATCTTCACCAGCACTATTGTTGTTTTTAATTGATAGCAGTGATTGCTTAACGTCGGTGAGTCCGGCTGGTAAGAAGAAAAAGGAATTCGGAATATTTACCCCTGATAAGTAAACCATTGGATCTTGAGACTGCTGAAGGCTCTGCTGCAGATTGTCAGCAATGTTGCAGTAGAAATTATTTAAATCATTGGGGGTGATCTCAGGAAATGGTGCTAAGCCGCGGTTGTTCCTCTGCCGGATGTCATTGATGGCCTCGCCCAGTTGGTTCACCAGCCAACAAGGGGTGATCGCTGTTTGGACAATGCATTTGCGAGTCTGGATGACCGGGTGTGCAAGGTGGAGGTTATAGAGGAAGACCTTTCTGACCACCAGGGTCCACTGATTCAATTTTTACCTTCCATGTCCACAAATGATAATCCAACATTGATAAAAACACCTTCCAGGCCAATTACGCAGCACGGTAGAAATAACTTTTTCTCATACATTGAGGAGCAGAACTTTGGCTTTTTGGATTCTGGTTTTTCTGTTGTTGAAAAGTTTAAAATTTTTCATGATATTTTGAACAAAGCTTTTCTACATACTTTTCCCCAGAAATCTTATATAAATAAGAAAAATCAAAATCGTTTAATAAACTGGTTCAATGATGATTTAAAGTCTATGAGAGAAGTATTGCATCTACTGAAGCAATACGATAATCAATTTTCAAGTTCAGCCCAAAAAAACCTAATAAAGAATTATAGAGTAAAGTACAAAAACGCCATATGTCAAGCAAAAATTAAAGACAATGACAACCTGATAAAATCTGCAACAAATCCAATTAAATGCATGTGGGGTATTATTAATGGGCACAGAAATAAATCTAGTGATGAGTGTAATGTATTTTTTACTAACATTGCCCATAGCCTGAAGGGTCAGATTGACCCTTCTCCTTTGAATCCTCTGGATTTCGACATTCCATTGCTGGGGGATTCTGAAAAATTTGAGTTTTGGGAGGTGTCGGTCATTGAGGTCAGGGATATTTTGCTTGGATTAACAAGCACTATGGTTTCTAATTAATAGATATATAATAATAGATCTAATTAAAGGAATTAAACATCTTATTTGTGGCCCATTAGTCAAACTTATAAATCAATGTTTTGGTGAGTGCGTTTTTCCTGATATACTGATCCTGATCACTTCTTCCAATAATCTCGAACGTTTTTGAAAAATGTATGGCGGTAAGAATGACAACATTTCTGGAATCTAAAAATCTCTTTACAGGCAGTCAGTTTGGCTTTAGAAAGAACTGCAATACAACTCTCGCTATTCTGGATTTAGTTAAGCGGATTCAGGATGCATTTGAGAACCATTTGTACCTCTCAAGTACATTCTGTGACCGAAGTAAGGCCTTTGATTGTGTCTCTCATGACTTGCTTCTGAGAAAGCTGGAAAAATATAATTTTAGCAATAACAGCATTGCAATGGTTTCTAGCTATCTCACAAACAGAGTGCAGAGTGTGCGGGTGGATGGAGTAGAGTCGGCTGAAAGAATGATGGATGTTGGAGTCCCTCAGGGATCAAAACTTGGACCATTATTATTCCTTATCTATATAAATGACCTACCACAAGTTTATCAAGAATGCTCATTCACTCTTTTCGCGGATGACACAGCATTCACCTGTGCACATTTTAATTCCGGAAATGCACAGGAGGCGTTGGGTGAGGCACGATCAAGGGCTGAACAATGGTTTGCAGCAAATTAACTGCATCTTAATACTGGAAAAACACAGAGCATGATTTTCTCTACAAGGCCCATTCCAACTGAGACAAATACAGAGGGTTAAAGGTTTCTGGGAGTGCATCTTGATCCTGGACTCCTTTGGAGGGCTCACACAGACTCCCTGGTCGAGAGGCTTGGGTCTGCCACTTTTCTTGTGAGAAGGCTTTCTGAATGTGTCTTTTCTTCTGCTTTATTTTTCTTTCTTCCATTCACACATCAGCTATGCCACCCTGGTTTGGAGTCATAGTACTGGTGCCCAAGATGTGTTTCGGGTTCAGAGGAGAGTGGTAAGAGTGATGAATGGCTTGTCTTACAGGGAAGACTGCAGACAAGCTTTCATAGATCTTCAAATATTAACTTTACCTTCTCTCTATATTTTTAAGAGCCTTATTTTCATGAGGAAAAATCTCCACCTGCACCTCCGACACAATGAGATTCACCAATATGAGACCAGAAATTGACAGGGTCTTGTTCCCTCATATAGGAGACTACAGAGAGGCCGGGATGGATCTAATTCTTATGGTGTAACTTTCTTTAATAAATTACCCACAGCAATTTGTGAGTTACCAATGCAGAGATTTAAAAAACATATTAAGAACTTGCTCATCAGCAGGGCATTTTATGACATTGGAGAATTCCTAGAATTCCAATTTTAACTGTGTCCTGGTGTGATTATTGTTTTAGGTTTTACCGAGTTTTATTAATCAATGTTGTCTTAGTTATAGGTATGTGAGTTTTATTATTTTGGCCAATGTTTAGTGTACTTTGTAACTTTATATATTTTTTTAATGTTTGGATTTAATACCTTTTTAAAAATGTGTGTGCATTAGTATTAGAACATTATATTATTGATTTTTTTCTATTGACGTATGTAAATATGCTAACCATATATTCACATGAATAAACAATTTGAATTTGAATTTGATGTGCCAGCACTCCTTCTGGGTGTTCGAGGAGGTAATTAGACGTTTTGAGTAGAATTTCTCTTTAACTATTGTAATTAGACAACGATATAAGGAGTGGTATTTGTTGAAATAGGCATGAAAAACTGGACAAGCTGTAAACTTTCCGATTAGATGTAGTGATCGCAGAGCTTTTTGAGGAAGTTCTAAGCCCCTTTGTAAACTAGAATTTTCTAGATTTCATTTTGGGATTTATTTTCGATAGAGGAAAAGCACTATTGAAGAGATCCATCACTTTACCATGGAAAGTCGATATTGGATCATGCGAATCCACCACAGTGGTCCAACATGAAGAGGCACATAACATATGAAACCGATTGTAATTGATTTCGCTAAATATTCGACCAAATCTAGGATTGAGTGTTGCATCCTGCACGACACTCAAAAACCTATAAAAAACGGCCTCTTGGTCAGATAAAGCAGTATTTTCGATCGAACATTGCAATAATTAGAACAGATATAATCAATACTACTGGAGGAAGACTGTGTAATGCGTGTTGGAGCTCTTACATGCATGCATAAATTATATGACCGAAGTAAGTGGCATAAGCGCATAGTAAAGGTGGAACTCCTATCACAAAAGTTTATATTAAAATCTCCTGTAAGAATAACAAATGCAGAATTAGGAATCTCAGACACTCTCCTTATCTCTAAGTTCCTTTATATCATCATGCAGGGTCTCCAACTCTTTCTTCTGTTGATCGATCTGAGATATAAATTTCTTCTCTGCCTCATAAACTATGTCGTCAAATGCCATACTATTTCTCTTAAGGCGGTCAATGTACCTATCCTTTGCATCCAACTCATCTCTTTGTCCATATCAGCCATTCTCCTTACTCTTGAGTTGACATTTCGTTGAGCAAAAGCTCTTATATCCGCCTAGCTTAATAATTTCATTTGAGCGCTCCATGCAGCTAGGGTGAAATACATTTGAACAGATAATTCAACAGAAATTTGTGAAGTCCTTATTTTTACAACATTTAAATGATTTCTGCATGGTTTCTGGTAAGCAAAAAAAGAAAAGCCAATTTAAACTTATCGAGGCGCTAATTTAACTTAATACGTTGCCCAAACTCTACAATTAAAATATACATAAACATAAACAATAAAAGCAGAATATGTGCATAAAATAGTCCACAGGAAAAAAACAAAGAATTCGTTGATAAGACTTGGTATTTCAGAGGGGATCCCAAATACAAATATTGGAATTCCTTAGAGATTATTGCGGTGAGAAGTTCTGTGTTGTGAATGTGGAATTTTCTGTATTGATGACTTGCGATTTTTTGTTGGCGTCTTCTCCTTTTTATGGTTTATTAGAGGAAAATTTTTTCCACACAATGATATAAATCACTCAACAATTGGACTACTTTAGCCTATTAAAAAATGGAGTAATAGCGGAGCTGCCATCTATACTTGCTATCCGATGAAACGGCTGAAAACTGAATGTTAGTTTGAGCTAGTGAGAAATCTCATGTAATTTATTTTAGTCACCTTAAAATCTAAACTAGTGTATACTTTTTTTCTATAGTTGAGAGACCTTTTGACACAATAAACACAACCTATCTCACTCGAGGACCTTAATATATATCATTGTTGACTAAGGAATTGTCATCCTACATACTTTGGATATAAATGAACATTTAAGTTAATTGAACCACCTAATTCTGCAACTGGCAGATACTCATACCGATGTAAATTATTCTCTTTCCCAATACCAACCTTCATTTTCGCTACTCGACGGCAACGGTCTTCTCCAAAACGGCACCGCCATGGGTCCCAAAGACGTTCCATTTAGTGCTGCCCCATTGGACGGCGGCGGCACGAAAGTGGTTGGTTTCTTTTTTTTTCTGTAGAGCGCGGAAGCCGAGTTCGGTCCCGAGCATCCTCCGAAACGGCAGTTGAACACACCGCCCCCGGGGGTGGCAGAAGGAGCCGCCGGCTTCTCGATGAGCCTGCGCACATGGAAGTAGCGGTAGTAGAGCAGCATGAAGGCAAGTCCGACGAAGAAAAACGATACCGTTAGGATCGGCACTGCAAATAAGAGATTCATACAATATATCTGTCACAGACAAAAGACTTTGGGTCAGATTTGCCTGAATTTGTGATATGTCGTCCTAATTCAAGTTACTAGAGCCGCAACCTTAAAATAAAAATTTGTCGAAATACATATCAAATCAAATCAAATCAATATATTACGTGCCAACATACACAATGGTATTTACACTTGTCAGAAAAATGTTCAAAGTCTCATATTCTAATAAATTCATAACACTAATATATAATACTGCAATAACAGACACAAACTGTATACTAAGCAATACCAAAACACTGAGTACAAACAAAATAACACTACAGGTAGCACGATAAAATACTATGCAGTAAAACTACAATCAAACAATATTAAAAACCTATGTTAAAATCAAAAGGTAATACTAGATGATAAAAACTCATTAGTACTATAAAAGGCACAGGCTGTCAGAACCCTCTTAACATTCGTTTTGAATTCATTGAGTGGCGGTACCCTCATGTGAGCTGGTATTTTATTAAAAAAGTGTATTGCAAGACACCCCGGTCCGTCCCTGCACCTCTCCAGCCGATGATAGCTTGGTATAAGATCACGCCTGTGTCTGGTATTGTAGGGATGCTGTCCCTCATGACCCTTAAACAAGCCCATGTTGCGCCTCACATACACAAGATTCTCGTATATAAACAGGGAGAGGACTGTGATTATATTAAGACTGCATTTCTGCAATCTTCCCTATATGATAGACCGGCAATTATCCTAACAGCTCTTCGCTGTAGGTGAAAGACATCTTTGGCACCAGCGCTATGCCCCCAAGCTATAACAGCATATGAGATGTGTGCATGGCACAATGAAAAATAAGCCTGTCTTAATATCTCAGAGGAAACACAGTTTGACAAGCCCCGGAGCAGGAAGATGTTAGATCCTAGCTTTCTCATACACACTTCTGTGTGTATGTCCCAGCGCAGTCTTATGTCAAGATGTATTCCTAGAAATTTAACACTAGTCGGGACCTGCTCCTGATAAGGGAGAGCCCGGGTCGCGAAAACCAGGGACTGTGTTTTTGATGTGTTGAGAAAGAGTTGATTTGATGCGAACCATTTTTCGAGGCTCGACAATGTCTGGCTCGAGCCCTCCAGAGCTTCCGACAATTCCTTTTTATGGCAGCAGATTGTGGTGTCGTCAGCGAAAAGTGTAAAGTGTGCCGGTGAGCCAGTCTCGGGTAGATCATTAATGTAGATTAGGAACAGTAAGGGCCCCAGAACAGAACCCTGTGGCACCCCGACATCGATCTCTCCTCTATCTGACGACAGATGGCTGGTTATCATACCAATGCTAGAGTCATTAAAGTTATACTTTCTCAGCTTGCCCAGAAGAATCCCGCGGTCGACACAGTCGAATGTCCTACTCGGGTCACAGAAACGGACCGACAAGAAACCGGAGCCCTCAAATGCTTCATGTATTCCCGAGACCAGGTCCAGTATGCTCAGCGATGTGCTGTGATCGCTACGAAAACCAAACTGCTGCGCATAGAAGAGCTGATTTGACTCAAAGAAACTGTCAATCCCAGAAGTAAGGCATTTTTCGAATATTTTCGAGAAGACAGGCAGCAAGGAGATGGGCCTGTAATTTGATATGTCACCAGTGGTCACCTTTCTTGTAAATTGGAACGACCACAGCAGTCTTCAAAACAAGCGGGAAAACGTTCTCGGCAATGCAGAGATTTATCAGTTTGGTTAAGGGCGATATTATTATATTCTTTATGGATTTTGTCACAGAAACTAAATCTGGTTTGTCCAAAAAAAAAGGAAAACATATAAATCAAAAAAATGGATAACAACGGGTATAAAGGTTTCATCTAAACATAAGCGAAAGTTGTACCAAAAATTCATATCAGGGGAAATAACTGTCGAATTCTATAAGGCATATTCAGGTATCTTAAAAAAACTCATAAAAAAGCCAAGCAGCTAGCCAGTCAGCGATATATTACCCAACCTGGACTTTGGTCAAAAACATAACACAACCAAACACTAAAAAACAGTCTCTCTTTGACACTTTTTCATATCAGTCAGAAAAAAACCTTTTAAATTCAATTAATGATTTTTTTATAAATATATGTCCAGACATAAAAGAAAATGGAGTGATTGATTACTCAAAAATTCCAATAAATCAGCATAGTATATTTTTAGAACCAGTTACACGTAATGAAGTCATAAATATTATAAAAACATTAAAAAATAAGAAATCGGTGGGCCATGATGATATTCCAGTTGCTCTTCTTAAGAAGGTTGCAATCATCATTGCTCTACCACTGACCCATATAATAAACCAAATGTTGAAAAATGGAGTATTTCCGCATTTGTTAATGAGGGCACTGACAAAGCCAATCCATAAAAAGGGCGATGGGGAGAAACTTGACAACTATAGGCCTATATCACTGCTCTCAAACATTAGTAAGGTGTTTGAGAGAGTTATGTATTCCAGACTGGTTGGATTCTTTGATCTGCATCACACATCTTCTCAGAGAGGTTTCCGTAAAAAAAATCTACAGGTCGTACTATATATCAGGCCCTGGAGCCGATATTAAGTCTGTAAATGACAGCAAAGTAACTACAGCCATGTTCCTTGATTTATCTAAGGCGTTCGATAGTGTTGATCATTCGATGCTGTGCAGCAAGCTTGAATGATGTGGGATCAGGGGTGTGGCGTTGGACTTGATCGTGTCATACCTCCGGGACGTGAACAATGTGTCATTGAAACCCACAACTTTGGAGAAAATGTCATATCTGATAGCACTTGTATAAGGAGAGGTGTCCCGCAGGGATCTATCCTGGGGCCCCTACTTTTTATAATATACACAAATGACCTTGTTGGGGCCACTGACTGTGGTGTGGTTCTTTATGCTGATGACACTTCCTTGACTTTCAGCGAGAATGATCGACAAGCATGTGTAGACAGGATGACTGAGTCATTGGATGTATTGGAGGGCTGATTTGTGGGAAACAACCGTCTCCTTAATGTGCCTAAGACACAGGTGGTACATTTCTCAAGATCAGAAACTGATTTTGCCTTTGCAGTTGCATACAGGAACACTGTGATAGGAGCGGCTGAGGAGGTGTCTGTTCTGGGGGTGAAGTTGGATCGGAGGGTGAGTTGGAGGCCCCACGTTTAACAGCTTGCAACGGGGGTCAGTAGGTATGGCTATGCTCTGCGAGTCATTTATAATAATGTTGGGTGGCGGGCGGCTCTCACAGCATATCATGCTTATATCCAGTCTAAAATTAGCTATGGTTTAATATTTTGGGGGAACTCTGTTGAATCTAACAGGATCTTTGTACTACAAAAAAATGCATTCGTATTGTATTTGGCATGGGATGTAGAAATGGCTGCAGAGTGGTGTTTCGGGAAACTGGTACTCTTACTTTGTACAGCCTCTATATCCTGGAATGTGTAAAGTTTTTACTTACCAATGTTTCTCTTTTTTCTGAAAAGGAGGGACAGCATCAATATAATACAAGATTTAAAACTAATCTTAGAACAGAAAAACCAAATTTTACCTTTGTGCAAAGAAATGTAGTATTTAATATCTTAAAGGTCTGGAATGCACTCCCCCTAGCCTTGAGACAACATCCATCTGGTAAGGTTGTTTATAAGCTCAAAGCATTTTTAAAGGAGAGAGCATACTATAATTTAAATGATTTTTTTCAGGATAGTGATATAAATGAGGCACTGATGGGCTAAATTTAAAATTATTTTTTATTGTAATATAAAAACTCTGTGTGTTGGTGAAACTGAGTTGTAATAAGTTTTTAATCTGGTTTTGACATTATTGTATTTTGTACTTTGTCTTTTAAGTTTAGCTGTATTTAGCTATAAGTTGAGATGTTGTGACAGGATCCATACCCCAAGTGGGGTCTTAGTTATAAGTTTTTTTACTTTGTAACATTTAAGGATTGAATAAATATTTATCTACCTATCTATCATTTCTACAGTAAACCCATAGGGGTCCTTACTTTTTTTGTTTTTTAGTTGATTTATAGTGTCCCTAATTTCAATAAAAGTAACTTGATAAAAAAAAACAGATTGTTTTGATAGTTTAGAATATTTGCAGAGGTTTGCTATATTCAAAAAGTAAGTATTAAATTGATTTGGTGTAATGTCGGCTTGGACAGATGTTTTAGAGACTCCTCCATACTCGTTAAGGACACTCCACATTGCCTTAATTGGATTGGAAGTTTTTTTTTTTATTAAATTATCGTTTGCCTTTCGTTTGGCAGTTCTAATTTCATATTTGTAAATATTTCTATGTGACGCTAAGAGATTTTTTAGCTTGTTGCAAGGGTGTTGTCGGTTTAGTTCTGACAGAAATTTTATAGCGTCACGCAGCGACTTCAGATGTTTGTCGAACCATTTCGTTGAAGTGACTTGGTCGCTCCGTCTACAATGGGTTTGTACAGGGAATGAGCCATTAAAAGCATCAGTTATACAATCAAGAAACATCCCAAATTTCCTATCCGCAGTCCAGAAACCCCCAAGATAGAGCCGACGCGCTTACCCATTTGAGTTATAAGTCTACAAACCACTCTTTCCATCTCCACTCGTTCTCCATGAGAAGGCACCGCCAGCTCAACCAGTTGTACCATATGATCCGAGAACCCCTATCATGAATGCAAGTAGCAATGTGATTTTCAATGAAATTCAAGAAGGCGTTGTCCAGACACGCACTTCAGCTCATGGGCCCATGGACCAGCTGAACAAAGCCGTATGAGCCCAGCAGGCATGACAAGCCAACGCACTCTCAACTACCAGTGTCAAAATGTATGTTGAAATCCCCAGCGATTATTACTTTGTTTTTCTGGCTGATCAAGCTCAATGCCCCCTCCATCACCTCCAGAAAGGCGCCAAGACAGCCCATGGGTGGTCTATATAAACAAATTACATTGTAACGAAATATTCGTTACATGGTTTTTCATATTTTAAGATTTCTTTATTACAAAGTGATTTTTATGCAAATTTCTACATGCGATTTGGTTTCGGTAATTGGGTGAGATTTGGATAGAAGTTAGATCATTTATACATAGGTGGAGCTGCCATTAGAATTCTATGCGTATCATTTCTGCATGGTTTTCTTTTAAAATATTTTTATTGTACCAGCCTTTTGATAGAGGGCGATAATAATATCGTAATTTTGATGAATAGTCTCCCTCCTTTCGACGCGGTTTGGACCGGAATTAAAATCGAACGGCCAACCCAACCAGCCTCTGTCTCTGATTTCAAGTCAAAGTGAGAGCCCATTTTTATTTTTGTCGGATGTGATTTTTACACATTCGGCTTTTAAGTTATCGAATTTATTTATCTGTTTTAAGAGTGTCTTATGACAATTTTCAGATTATAGAGGGATTTTCGAGACTATGATATAGTCAACAATATTTTTGGTTAGATTTCTAATATCTAGATTTATAAATTGGATTCTTCATTCATCCTGGCCATCTAGGCACTATTTATAAAATATTGTGGAATAAATGATTTTATTGGTCCCGTTACTGAATATGTTTTGATATATTTACCGTGAATTTCGTTAACTTTTGCTACTCCAGGGAAATAAGGTAAAAAAAGAGGCCATCTGCGGAATGAGGCCGAACAAGCTGAATTTTTGCTAAGACCTTCGTTTTGATGTTCCAATGAAGCACAAAAAAATCTCATATGCCTACCCGTGTGCGTCTTGAGATATCGAAGGTCAAAGGTAATGAAAATCGGTTTTTCGCGAAAATCTCGCTTTCAGTGCATCTGACGTCGTGAGAACCCATAACAAAACTTACGTAAAATAGTATTCTCTACAAAATTGTTCATATATATTTTTTTCGCACGACCAACCGTTTTCGAGATATAGCATGATACAGCGGGAGCGCGCATTCGTAATAGGTAATACTGTATTATACGATCATCTGCAAAAATATTTTGAGTATGAATTAAGTCCATATCCAACATCATTATTTGACAATGAAGGCATGCGAAAAACCGCAAAATCAAAATTCTATAATATGATGGAGCCTGTCAATATTGAACTCAATGAAGATAATGTAACCTACGCCAGCGATGGTGGATATTTGCTACATCGTGTCGTATAGAACAAGAACGATACTTTCTCCGACACTCTGGATAGATATGTTACATATTTGCAAAGGCATTTTGGTTCTAATATAATTGTTATATTTGACGGATACCCAGACAACTATAGAAATATAAAAGCAATGGAGCAATTAAGACGAAACACTGCACTGTCTACATCTTATGAAGTTCGCTTTGATGCAACAATGATTGTGCCAGTCACCCAAGAAAAGTTTTTATCAAACCGATTCAACAAAATAGTATATTATTTTATATGGAGGAAAAGTGATACTTTTCATGGCGCGCTCGTGTTTAACAGCCGAACGGAGTGAGGCTGGTAATAGAGAGCAAGCCATGAAAAGTAACTTTTCCTCCAAATAAAATATGCTGTTTTTTCTTCAAATGTCGACAAATTAATGCAAAAACATCTCTTTTTAATAGTAATAATATCTAATTATTATTAAAGATAAATGGGTTCGCAAGGCGGCTTAGACCACGGTCGTAGGTGGCCTTGCTTAGACCGGTGTCGGTGAATGTAACATAAAGCTGTCAGTGGACACTGTCAACAATAATTGTTATTTTAAGATTACGTCTCCGATTGCGTTTTAATTCCGTATTGATAAGCAGTTATTGAGTAAGTTCGATTAAATAATAACCAATTTGTTCCTAAATTAGTGATTTTTAGACATGCAGTCACAAATTGAGTGATAAATACAAATTGTAGTTTAATAAATCTTGAGTTGTTGACGCTTATTTTGTTGTCTGTTTGTATGGTATATATGTTGCTATGACAACACTTTTACCTCCGCCGGCGGAAAAGTGAAAAGTAAAGCTCCGGCGGAGGAAAAACGAAACTTCACGGCCGCCTACACAGTCGAGTAATGACGGATTTACTGACGTTTGAAGAAAAATTTTTTTATTGAAATGCTTATTGAACAACTACAAGCTGCCAACATCGCTACAAAACAAGCCAAGGATGAGGCAGATGTTCTAATCATCGAAACAACCATGGAAGTATCGGAAAACGAAAGAACCGCCGTCATCATTGGAGAAGACATTGATTTGCTTGTTCTCTTAATAGGACGAACCCAGTCACATCACCGACAAATTTTCTTAGAGAAAATTGGCATGGGACTACATCAACACGAATTTATTCGTCTAAAAATCTCGGCAAATATCGTCTTTACAAAGAACATATTTTGTTTTTGCATGCCCTCACTGGATGCGACACTACATAGGCAATATTCAAAAAAGGAAAACTTCAGGTGTTGACAATGTTTGAGAAACATCCCGATTTGACTCACTCGGCTCAAATATTTCAAGCAGAAAATTGCCCGCCAGATACAGTATTTCAGAACGGAAAGCGTTTTCTGTTAGCTATGTATGGTGCTCCAAAAGATGAAGTGAACCTTGAAAAATTTAGATACACCCAATTCATTAAGGCTACACGACTTAATAAACCTGTTTAATTGTCATCCCTTCCACCTACCAGTGAAGCAGCTCGACAGCATATTTATCGGATCTACTACCAAGTACAGATTTGGCTAGGGAAAAATCTACAACCCGAAGAATGGGGTTGGGATTTAAAAAACGACATATTACAGCCGAAAACAACACTACTGCCACCTGCTCCAGACGAACTATTAAATACAATATTCTGTACTTATAAAAAGGGGTAGTGGTGCGCAGTGCGGGTGTAGAAAAGTCTGGCTGCCATGCTCCCGAGTTTGTGGTCAGTGTCACGGCCTGCCTGAACTCATCAACAGAGTTGCAAAACATCGAAGACTTCAATGAACTTGAGCCTGAAGAGGTTTTGCCAACAGGCAAACAGATATAGAGGAAGCATCTGACGAAGATAATGTGTTGATAGAGGTGCTAGTGGAAACCCAAGAAGACGAGGAGGAATAAGGCGCGTAGCCCCAGGTGCAAAAAATGATAGATTAATGTTAAAAACTTCTCCTAAGATCGAAAACATGGATTAGGCCTACTGGGGATACCATATCAGAAAAAAAACGCGCCTTGCATTCTACTTCAAAAGTGGTGTGGAAAAGAATGTATTTTTTGTTATTAATTATTTATTATATATTTTTTTTATAAATAAACAAATTTTGAACGGCTTTAATAATGGGAATTTAATTTTCCAGTCTAACAGATTAATGAAAGTGCTTCTATATTTATAGCTCTGCAGTATAATACAGTATTACCTATTACGAATGCGCGCTCCCGCTTTAAGGTGCGCGTCCACTTGTTCGTACCGGACGAATCGGCCGCATGAATCGAATCGGATTTTTGTAATGAATTCGTCCACTTACCCACATTGGCTCGACTGACTGGGTGACTGTCTAGATTAGTAATTTTGATTTCTTGGTAGAACAATGAGTTTTTCTGAAGAAGAAATAGTGTTGATCCCTACTTTATTAGCAGATGAAGAAGAAAAAGCACGAACTAAATGCAGACGACGGATGGCGTCATAGATTCATAATATATGTAGAAAACGAAAACAATATGGCGAATTTCATACATTGTTCCCTGACTTAGTAGAAGCAAAAAGTGTTTCGCCTATTTGTCTACTGCAATTTAAAATTAAATCAAACATAACTGCTATATTTATACTATAATATAAACAGTTACTTACTATTTTGTTTCATTAATTTTCCTATTCCATGCCAAATATGCCTTCGCCTCTGGTGGTTACTATAGTTGCTATTTCGCAAGTCATACAACTCCTCATATTGCTGTACTAAAACAATTAGTTTTTCATCGTCCATTTTTAATGTTTATAAATTACACAACGTACATATAACACTATGTATATAATTCTGCAAACCTCTAAAAGAACTAGTCACTAGTTTAAGTTAATAACCACAACAATTGAGCTGTATAATCGAAGCAAACCGAACGCCACACGATATTAAGCGATTCCTCAAAATCCGCCCATAAAATGCGTCCATTTGTACGTATTTACTGACTACGTCAGCCGCACGCACCGACCGGCCCGGCTTTGAATTCTTTCTCGAAAATACGTAGCCGCATTCCGGCAGTCCGACGCGGCTGTTGTGGGTTAGTGGACGCATTTATATTTAAACCATGGAAAAGAATTAAATAATGGGATGCGTAAGGTGCGGCCGATTCGTCCGGTACGAACAAGTGGACGCGCACCTTTATCATGCTATATCTCGAAAACGGTTCTTCGTACGAAAAAAATTTATATGAACAATTTTGTAGAGAATACTATTATACGTAAGTTTTGTTATGGGTTCTTACGACGTCAGATGCACTGGAAGCGAGATTTTCGCGAAAAAACGATTTCCATGACCTTTGACCTTCGATACCTCAAGACGCACAAGGGTAGGCATATGAGATTTTTTGTGCTTCATTAGAACATCAAAAGGAAGGTCTCTGCAAAAATTCAGCTTGTTCGGCCTCATTCCGCAGAGGAAGTCTTATTTCTCTGGAGTATACAGGAATATTTAACTGCGTAGTTGAAGTTTTTATGTTTTTAGCCAATTCCTGGCTCCGATCTGCCAATTTTAAGAGTTAATTTAATTAACTGAGGCTTTGCCAAATTTTGGGAAGAAACGGATGGGTAGCCAATAGACCTTCAGTTTACTGCAGGTGGAGGATTTAGGGTATCCTACTTTCTAAAAGTCTAAGGTAAGTTGTCTCTTTTCTTATTTCTAATTTATGAAATATAACATTGAATTTCTTTGAGAACTCACCTTGGATTTTTATTTCTTCTCTCTACCGACAGTCGACGGTCAATTTATATATTTTTTGTCTTTGTAAATCTAGCTCCTTGCTAAACTTTTAACTAAATTTGCTTTGTTTATTTTCCTTGTGGCTCGTGATGCTCACCTTGGCGAGAGATTTGAGAACAATTGACATTTGGTGAAATGTCGATCAGCAGTGGCGTAGCTACCGGGTGGGCATGGGGGGCAAGGCCCCACGGCGCCAAGAGAAATTAGGCGCCGCTCCGAATTTATAAATATACTAATGCTAACAATGCCCATGAGCTTAACTGAGTTTTTAAATTAATGAAATTATAATACAATCAAAGACCAAAATATGTATTAAACTTTTTACCCAACCAATACATTTTATGTCAGGTATTTATTATTTATTCTACGTGGAATAAAAAGATATATCCCGGCGCGGCGGCATTTGATACATGCAAATTTGAAAAAAGGCTGCGTAGGCGGCATGCGACTTCAAAGACAAAAATTCCGAAATTTTCGGTCGTAAAAAAGCATGTGCATTTTAGAGTTTCGTATTTAGGAAGTACCGTTAGCCAGACAAGTCTAAATAGCCTAGCAATACTAAGCATAAAAAATGAATTTGTCCAAAAAATTAATTTTGATCAAATAATCGATCAATTTACGTCGATTTAAAACCGAAGAAAAACTCCAATGTTTAATTAATCAATTAATTAATTAAGGTTACAGATTTTTAGTTTACGTTTATATTTAAATATGTATGTACCTGTTGGTTGGTTGCCGTTTGTATATTTTATATTCATATTCCTGTAAATAAAAAAGCGTGTGCACTATGTGCGCATATCAGAAGTGAAACTTCTTAAACTCAAACGCCCTAGCCTCGGATTTGGTAAAAAAGTAGTTTTTTTTTTAATATATGACTCAATTAACAAAAAGGGAAGGCCTATATGAAAAAAACTATTCTTCATAAATGTTTCGCTTATGTCTTGACAAGGCAATAGAGCAAACCCCATATTTGTATCTTGTAAACTAACAAAGATATCACAATAATTAAAAGCCCTAGCCTTATACATACCTTAACGGATTTGGTTAAAAAGTAGTTTTTTAAATATATCACTCAATTAACAAAAAGAGAAAGCCTAAATGAAAAAAGCTATTCTTCATAAAAGGTACGCTTATGTCTTGACAAGGTAATAGAGCAAACCCCATATTTGTATCTTGTAAACTAACAAAGACATCACAATAATTAAAAGCCCTAGCCTTATACATATCTTAACGGATTTGGTTAAAAAGTAGTTTTTTAAATATATCACTCAATTAACAAAAAGAGAAAGCCTAAATGAAAAAAAGCTATTCTTCATAAAAGGTTCGCTTATGTCTTGACAAGGTAATAGAGCAAACCCCATATTTCTATCTTGTAAACTAACAAAGATATCACAATAATTAAACACCCTAGCCTTATACATATCTTAACGGATTTGTTTAAAAAGTAGTTTTTTTTTAATATATGTATCACTTAATTAACAAAAAGGGAAGGCCTAAATGAAAAAAAACTATTCTTCATAAAAGTTTCGCTTATGTCTTGACAAGGTAATAGAGCAAATCCCGTATTTTTTTTCTTGTAAACTAACAAAGATATCACAATAAACGGCCGTGACCGTTTCCCGTGCCCTGCCAGCTCGGCCGCCGTGTCTTTCGATCGCCCGCCGTGTGTCGGGATCGCGACCTTCAAATTTAACTCCCGGCGCGCGTTAAGAAGTTTCACTTCAAAAATATACGTTTAATATTATGATGTATTATTTTTGGATTAATTTGCGTATATACACAAAATATAGGTTTGTTTTAGGCGCCAGTGGATAGGCTTGCCCCCCCGGCGCCCACATTTCTAGCTACGCCACTGTCGATCAGCTTTGTAATATGATCTTAGCACGTAGTTTTCTTAATGCATAAATTTGACTTGGAGAGAATTCGCATAATTATTAATTCACAATTTTGAAGTAATCATATTTTTCTATCAAGTAGTATTTTGCTTATTTTTAGAACTTTTTTTGGGGACTTTTCATTTATTTTGTACTTATTTAAAGGTGTGCTTAAGTCAGATATAATCATTTTCTTCTTTGGTAAACTTGAGTATCAGATTCGTTGATGAATCTTGTATATTTGATCATAGTGTAATCCTTCATTTACGAATCTTGTATATTTGATCATAGTTTAATTCTTCATTTAAGAATCTTGTATTTTGATCATAGATTTAATTCTTAAGTGATAAAGTTTGAATTTTTTGCTGATATTGTTTAAATCACTGTTCATTATTTTTCATTTCTTCTTTTGATATCAATTAACATTCTGGTCTAAGACAAGTTTTTCTGTTTGCATATTCTCACGAAGAGCTTAGATTGATAGTCAAGCATCAACCGAGTGTACCATTGCAGCGTTAGACGTATCAGCTGTACAAGACGTTTTTTAAGTCCTCTGGTATTATCCTCACCCTAACAAATAACAGACAATTGGAGAAAAGGAAGGAGGTGAAGAGACGTGTGTCCAACCTAAGTTGAACGTCTAATCTAAGCTAAGTATTCTACTTGCAAACCTAAAAATCGCTGTAAAGACCAGAATCTTTAAGTTTTAACTAATTTCAATTATTGATATTTCAATTGTTTTTTTTTTCTCTAAAATCTAACTTATTAATTTAATTTCTCAAACTCTAAAAGAAATTTGTTCATTCAGGTTGCTATTTAAATTATTCATTTTTATTGTATTTATTTAAATAAATTATTGTAAATTTGTTTTTAAGAATATCTTTTATTTCCTGTAAAAAACGAGATTCTGCAGTTCTCAACGTCTATCAAGTAATTTTTGTCAGTTTTTAAGCTTTTATTGGGAATACTTGACAGTTACTTTGAGAATTGAGGAATTTCTGGCGACCGTTATAAATACATACTAACAAGTAAGTAGAATTCGCGATCAATCTATACTAGCCGGCAACTTAGTAAATTTCCAAAGACATCAGGAACTTAAATCGTTACAACATACACTCTAAAATCAGATCTCTAGTGAATTCTCTATACTTAGAGATTCAATTTGTGGTTACCTCATAGTCGGTGTTACGCTTCAACAAAATGTCAGATTCACACCCCTACTACCTACTACATGTCCTGCAAAAGGACGACACTGGTTCAAAGTCCAGTATCCGCAAGGATGCAAATTCCTGTTCCGACAGCCAGTGCTCTGTGATACACAAAACATTAACATTCTTGTCAACCAAATAAGCATCCAATTCGTTAACCTTATTCCTAACTGAACACGTATTAATGTGAAAGAGTTTTATTTGCTCATTCTTCTTTGGCGAGTGCACGATATCAGGTGAGTAGGGGGGCCCTGGAGGTTCTGAAAATGGTTTATCAGCGTTCCGGTTGGCCATAAACCGCTATCCATTATGCTTGCCTTCCTTTCAAATGGTACTCCCAGCTTAAAAGATCTCTTGACCGCATCTTTTTTTGTTTTCATTTTGAAGCAGCAACTTCCCTGATCGAGTCCCTCATGCTTCAAAAAGGCAATGATATCTTCCTCCTTTGTGTCTGGGTCGAGATTTGACAGAAATATCCAGGATAATTTGACATTTCCCTGAGATTCAACAATCCTAAGATTTGAGGTGTTTTTGTTCGAGCCTCTAATCTGTCTCAATCTTCGGGATTTTGCTTTGACCCATCCCTCATCAGTAATGGTTTCATCAACACAAACACTGTCTTTGCTGACATCGACAACACCTGCAGCGCCCACGCATTCGCCGATTGACAGGTGTGAGGTTATAGTAGTAGTACAACTCTCTGTTGGCCTTTTTCTTTCGAAAATTCAGCCAGAAACGACCTCTATCCGGCTTAGTAAGAGCTGGGGCGACCCATCCCAGATTAGTTACACCTGATGGATAGAGATACTATTTTTAGGGCACCCAGTATGTCGAGTATGTACCCCTGGGGCCCCGACTTATACATGCACGGCTTGGTTTAAGGTTCGAACACCACCGGCTGGACGTTCACAAACATAAAAATCTCTAGCATGCACGGGGCTCAAACCCCCGGCTGGACGTCCGTATCTTATTCGGGGAGAAAACTACCCGGTCCCTGAACGTTCACCATGAATTCCCAAAACTAACATATATGTATATGCAGCTGGAACAAAATGGCCGATACCCGACACGTGCACTCTCGACCGAAGACGAAACGGAAGTCAGGTGTGAGGTTATGTTGATCTCTATTTCTGTCGATATTACTGAGTTTTCGATATCGATCCCCATTACTATCAAAGTTTATTATTGGCAGCTGTGGATTTTTTCGGCCTTCTGGATTTTCAACATTTACGACTGGCAATATGTGACGATGATGTTTTGGAAGAGTACCATCTGGAATAAGCATCTTCATGGAACTTGCTTGTGCCTGCTCTGTGGGTGTGTGAGTTTGAGTTTGGTTTGATCTCGCTGAACACAATCCTTTTCATTGGAATGCATTCCATCCATTTTTTTCAGATTTTCTTGGCTTTTCCTCGAGGAAGTTGACTTTTTCTTTCAGAAGAGATACATTGTCAAGAAGTACCTTATTTTTCCCATCAGTTTCTTCAATCAGCCTGCGCAGACAGAAGGGCGTTTTTTAGGTACTTTTCTATCGACGAAACAGGCATGGCCGGCGTTGTTGTTGATGAACACAGTTCTACTTCACGTACACAAAATGCATTTTCAGATTCAGATTCAGATTATTTATTCATGCCAATATTGTAATACAATGTACATACGTCAATCAATAAAAAATATATATATGTATAGATAATTATTAGAATAAACAAATTAAAATAAACACATTGTTAAAATATTAAAATTGATATACATTAAAATCTAACAATAATAAAATAAGACTGTACTAAAGTAAAATAACACATTAAAATCAACACCTACATAAAAACATAATGACTTTACAGTCAAAACAAATCAAGTCCCTAATTGTCAAATACCAGGTCAGCATTCTCATATTCAGCAAGAGAATAAAAAGCTCTAGAAATTAAAAATGCTTTTATAGTTTTTCTAAACTGTTGTACTGGGAGGTCTCTAACAGCTCTGGGGAGAAGATTGAAGTATTTAACTTTTCACATTTTTTAAGTCTAAAAAATGGAACAGTCAGATCATCCTTGTGCCGAGTATCATATTCATGAAAATCGCTATTTATTTTATATTTGTTATTTGTCTTTGCAAATAAAAGATTTTCATAAATAAAAACACATGGACAAGTCAGGATACGCAGGCTGGTAAAGGCATGCCGACAATCATCCCTATATGATAGCTGAGCTACTATTCTCACAACCCTACGCTGTAGGGAGAAAATTCTATGGGCTGTTGCAGCTCGTCCCCAAACTATTATACCATAGGAAAGCAGTGAGTGGCAAAGAGCAAAGTAGGCCGTTCTGAGCACATCGGATGAGACAACAGTGGACAGACTTCTCAGCACAAAAACTCCCCCACTGATCCTAGCTGCCAGGTTATCTATGTGACATTCCCATTTCAATTTTGGGTCCAAATCCACCCCAAGGAACCTCACCTCATCCTGCGTTTCCAGGTCTATATCACAGTTTCGTAGTGAAAATACCATATGTTTAGTCTTAGTCTCATTCAAGACTAGACTATTGACCCGAAACCAATTCGCAACAGCTGACTGTGCCTCCCGCGTTCTCTCAGCAATCTCGTCACAGTTGTCAAATCGGAGGCTGAGGGTCGTGTCGTCGGCAAAAAGGTTGAAGGCGGCAGTATTGTTACTGTCGGGTAAGTTGTTGATATAGATTAAAAACAAAAGTGGTCCCAGGACCGACCCTTGTGGAACACCGACCTTCAATCCCATGTCCCCCGACACCACGTCCCCCACCCTCACACTCTGTGATCTATTGGTAAGGTATGACTTCAAGATTTGTAAACTATTCTCATCAAAACTGTACGTTTCTAGTTTGTTTAGGAGTAGATCGTGGGAGACACAATCAA